>CM068543.1:48319781-48512281 GCA_035048495.1 Euptelea pleiosperma
CCCCCCCCCCCCCCCCCCCCCCCCCCCCCCCCCCCCCCCCCCCCCCCCCCCCCCCCCCCCCCCCCCCCCCCCCCCCCCCCCCCCCCCCCCCCCCCCCCCCCCCCCCCCCCCCCCCCCCCCCCCCCCCCCCCCCCCCCCCCCCCCCCCCCCCCCCCCCCCCCCCCCCCCCTACTTCCAGATTTGAATTACCATTTAAAATAATAATTATTGTTATTAATTTTGGACTAAGATATACTTGCATTCGGGTGGGGTGGGCCTCATCATCATTTACATAGCCTTATCCTCAGGTTGTGCTGGGTCCAAGTACGATTCGGGCCATCCAAGGCCTGGCCCAAGTAGGTGTCAGGCCTTGAAATCATGGCATTTAAATCCTGTATGCCACTCAAAATGTTAACCTCCACAGGCCTTGCACACAAAATAACCTTAAAGAGTTATATCCTTACACAATGTGGTCTACGGCTATATGATTGAATGACTTGACAACGATTCCAGAAGGCCAGACTATCTCGCTCATTTGAATATTTGATACCAATGAGCCAAACAATTGGACCATAAGGGTGCCACTAATCCAAGCCCCACGCAAGTTGGCAAGAGAAGCCACACCACAGATAGGTTTGGTAAAATTGGGGCGAGGGAGTTCCCGACAACACGATCTCGAACCTTGGCCTTCCAACTTTCTGCCATCACTTCCCAATCTCAAAAAGATCATTTTTGACCACTGACCAAAATCACTGGAGCATGGAACTCAAGAGACAATGATACATTGTTGGAAAAGAAGATTCAAATAAAAGGAAACCCTCATCCCAAGAATTTATCTGTTCCTATCCTCCTATTGTCCAACATAGTGGGGATAAGGCTTATCATGATGATGATGATGACGACAATGAGAACAAAAGGAAGAATCATGGAAAAATGACATTAATTTCTCATATGGAAAAAATAAAAGACCCCAAGTAGCATGACCTAAAATAAAGACTGAAATCTCCTACAAGTATGAAAATAAAGACCAACGCACAGTCCCTCCCTCCTCTGTCCCTCTCTTACCACCACCACCCCACTCTTTACTTTCCTTCAATTAGACCCTTTATTGGTGCGAGGAACTACGTGACTCCAACTGCCAGTTTGTCAATCATCAATGCTATCAGAAGTTGATAACTAGTCATTGATCATCTCTCTCTTTCCACTACCAACAGCAGCCCCTCACTCTTACTTCCTTCAAATAGTGGCCGTTTACCGGTGGTAGAGAGATGGGACTACAGAGATGAGATGCCGTGCTCATGAACAGAGTAATGTGTACTGGATCTCCTTCCCAGGTGCAACTAAGAACTCTCTCCCCTGCCACTTGTCTTCTCTTTCCTTTAAATAGTAGCCCCATATCAATGCTAGAGACTTGGAACTTTGCAAATCAGATGACTAATGAACAGTTGCGTGTACCCGTTCCCAGGTGCAGCTAAACATTCATTCCTCCTGTCATTAGTGTTTCCTTCTCCACTCTCCACTTTCACAACAGTGACCAAATTGCCATTGATGTGATTTAGGTAGCCACTGGAACCACTTCTCCTTTTTATTGATTTTTCCATCTTAACCTTATAAACTATCTAAACCCAGCCATATCGTCAAAATAAACAACTAAGAATTTATCAATGGATCGCATAGTACTTCGTCATGACTGAAGTGCTAGGAGCATTGGATAGGACGAATCTGCGTCACCCGGGTACAGCAGAGACATGGCCTGTGTGTCATGGACACGCATTTATACAAAAAATACAAGCACCCGAACAAGTACTGCATCCATTTTGAAGTGTGTATGTAACATAGACCCAATGCCGTGACCATCCAATCAAACAACCGGTCTTTGGTTTTAAATACCGTTTCCACTGGACTCTCAGGTGCATTCGTATTTGATGATACCCACTAAATAGATCAATCTTCAAGAAGACCCGAGCAACAAGTATCATGTCTAACATGTCAGCCAAACTTGGAATAGGGGGCAGCATTTAACTATGATCTTGTTAGCTGTTCACAAATTCTCCATTAACAATCCTTCTTAAGCGTGAGAAAGGCTGGAACAGACATAGGGACATACTTCCCTCACATGTCATTTCTTGAACAAGTGTAACTTGATGACACAGCTCCTCATTCCCGGTGGGGCTCATGCTAATGGGCCAGATCAAGCAATGTTGCTCCAGGAACCAAATCTCTGTAGTGCTGTATCGATGCATCAGTGGCAATTCTTGAGGCAGCTCTTCCAGTGTCAAATTGCGGACTTCTTTCAGCAGTGGAAGCAAGAGCTCAAGTAAATAGGAGTAGGGCCCTACACCTCTTTCTTAGCCACCAGGGCATAAAATCACCCCAGGTTCCTTGTTTGCCCCAATGAGTTCCTACACATCTAACAACGTAGATCTCCCTCATAGGATTCAGCCTTTAGCAACGTCCTCATAGGACATGGCACATGTTCTCCTCATCCTTAACAAAGAATAGGTGTTCTTTTTTCCCCATGAACGCTGTTCCTGTCGTATTGCCAAGGAAAACTACACAATGTGGTATGCATCCATAGAGACAACATCACACCCTACCTGAGCCTCTAGCAAAGTACTCATAGGACATGGAATACATTTTCCTCCATCTTTAACAAAAGAATAGGTATTCTTTTTACCCTTATGAATGCTGTCCCTGTTATATTGCACAGGACAAACTAAGCAATGTGGCATGCATCCCTAGGGGCAATATCACACCCTACCTCATCTTTTTATCTATTTCCAATAGAGAGAGAAATCAAACACCAGTACCTCTCCACCCCTTTTCAGCCATTGAATCTTCCACGGGTAACGATGCTTGACTTCCTTAGGTTGCAACATTTTGATTTCCTCCATGGAAATCAGATTTTCCATGCTATAATCTTGGATAGCATGGCTCGACAAACTAGGAGATTTGAAAGACCATCGCCAAACAATTCATCGTGTCCTTGGGTTGCAGTTGAAGCACGATCCCCATTTTGGTTCCCAATGATTGGGAAGATGTTTAACAAGAGGTTTGATGCCTTTTGAATAGCTGTTGTCTTCCTTTGGAGCATTGAAACTCCTACGAAGCAAACACACTCACCAGAAGGAGGTTCTGAAACCACTTAACGCAGAGTATTTTTCTCACTTGATAAGTAAAAGTATATATTGAAAAGAGGAGCCAAACCCTATGACAACAAAAGAAAGGATATACAGAAAGCCCTATAAAGTAGGAAGCTAAGAGAGCTACCCCTACTAATGAGACTAGTCTCTAAAACCATTTCCCCCCATCTAAATACAAAGTCCTCAAAACAGACTCCCTTAAACTCGTGAAGAATGGATGACCAGAAGAAGAGGGCAGCTTTAATCTTTTGGTACCAACTCGTCAGGGCTGCATTCCATGTCCTAAAAAATGTACCTATTTCTCTGTTTCCACAGCTCCCAACGTAATGCAAAAGGGGAAAACTTCCGACGAATGCAACCCCCTACGAAAAAAAGGGTGAGACAACTACTCTTCAAAGAGCTCGAAAACACTTCTTGGCATCACCCAACAAATCTCAAAAAGGATGAAAAATTCTACCCACTTGTCCTGAGACACCCAGCAGTGGATGAATAGGTGATCTCCCGTTTCTCCATCAAAATTGCACAGTACACATCTATTTGGAAACTGAAAGCCTCTACTTATCAAGTTGACCACCATAAGCGTGGTTTAAAATCTCATTCCGGAGGTTTGTCTCAATCAAGTAAAAAACCGAGACAAACCCCAAAACGAAACGAAATGAAATGAAACAATCCCACGACAATGGAAAAATGGCGAAACATGCAAAACATTCCGGAACATTCCCAAAATCATGCATTTCATGCATAAATAAGCTTGAAAATGATGTTTGAAGTAGTTAAATGACTCTTAAAATCATATATTTTTTTCACGTAGATAAACTGATTTTTCTAATTTTCATTTAATAAGTGATTCAATGATTCCAGCTATTGATTATTTATAATTTGTCTAAACTTGATATGTAGATCAAGGAGAAAGAGTTGATGTACGGGGAGGAATTGAATATGCCCAAGTCACCTAACCTTCATGTGGTGTAATTTGGAGAAAAGGAGAATAATTATTACTGTCACTATAGCTTTCATTGTTATTGTTCCTCACGTGAGATGATTAGGCGATGCGGAATGGATTATGGGTGTTCAAGAACTCTTGAAACCAATTATATAGTGTATGCTATTGTTATTTACTATTATTTCTTGTGATAAAATAACATTCAAATTCATTCCACCTTTCAAAACAATGTAATAGCACATTGTGTAGTTTTTTATTTAGTGGCATTTGGGTTTAAGCAAATCTAATACATGTTATTTTAATGGTTGTGATTGATTAAAATAAATTTAAAACATGTTACGTTGACCATTCTGATAGATTAAAGGAAGTATGAATCGGTGCCAACACTACTATATATGATGGTCGAATGGATGCCAACATGTATGATATGAGTCTTAAACTCTTAGTGTATAACCTAAGTATGAGTATACGCATAAATTACAGTAAACTTATTTAATGCCTTTGTTACTTAATATAATCAAGTCCATGCATTCCAAGTCACAAAATACATCAAGAGTACTTGGGTCGTATTTAAGTAACATGAAATATATATTAATAATACAAGGTAGACTTGCATAGGGATTCAAAGTAGTTAGGGTCATCCTCCAAGTTTCCAAAGTGCATGTGGTATGTTCGTTGGATGTAGTCACAGTATTCTACTCAACTCATGTGATCTTGATACCAGATCGTGTATTGCCTCACAAACTCTTGGTGTTGGTGAGCATTACAAGTAAGAAGTATATAGATTTGAACCATATGTTACAATTGCAGTTGTGTCGGTTGATAACCGTAGGGCTGATGTGAACTTCCCCATAGCCATATCCATAACTCGAGAACGACATGGATTGAGCATCATACGAAGAGTCGTATCTTGATCCATATCCAGCATCATAAAACGTTTCTTGAGATGATGAAGCATAACCAGACTGAGCACCATACTTCGCCATTCCCGTGTTAGATAATCCCATACTAATAATCCCAATGCCTTGTACAACTGCATTCATGCCTTGTGTAGTTAGCTCATCAATAAGTAGCTCCGGTCTCTTGCCTTTTTGTTTTCGTTGTGGTCGTCGCTCATAAGTCCTATGGCTAGGAGGTCGAGCACCATGATTATAATCTTGAGTGGCATGATCGAAGTATTGCTCCTTTGTAAATTGAGGCAATCCACTTTGTAACTATTAGTAATGGCCACCACCAAAATCACTATCACCACCACCATCACCGTCATCATCCCACCCCCAGGACTTGGAGTTCTCATCAACCTCTCAAGCTCTTCATCATCATCAACTGCCTTACTTGCCTCCCCTTAATCCCTGCTGGAACCCTCATTGCCTGCTCTTTCCAATCTCGTCTATGCACTCTAGCATTAGCATGAAAAGATAATCCACATCTTGTATGTGTTCAAACGAGTCAACCAAATTATGAAAGATAATTTGCCATCATAGTACACATGGAAGTTGATGATGCTCACTTTCGTTAGCTTTGTCCAACCATCACACATGAGAGTTACACCGTGTCACCTATTTTTTCTTAAAGCTTTCAATATATTGCTTGAGCTTAGCCACCTCTTTTTCCAAGAGTCTACTATCTCGTAAGGGGTTGGTGGTAACAAGTGTTTTTAAATGTTAAAACGTGAGGTGAGGCGCTTCACTAGCCAAAGCCTTGAGGCGTAAGCCTCACGCGCACGCATTTTTAAGGTAGATAAGTATTTAAAATTTTAAATATATAAATAAATGTAGCAAAATTTCAAAAAAAAAAATATAATTCCAAGTTTCATATTTTCAATTCCTAGTTCAAAGTTCCAACCACTCTAACAAAGAAGAAGAGGATTGAAGTGGACTGAAAGTTTTAAAGGAAAATGTGGACTGCAACTCTACAAGTAACGTAGAAAAGAAAACAGAGGAAGAAGAAAAACTGTGAAGAAGACTTCTGAGAAGAAAACAAACGAAGAAGATGAAGGGGTGTTGTTGGACGAAGGGGTGCTATGTGGAGTGGACTGCAAGTGAATGAGAAGGAGAAGAAAACATAGGAGGAAGAAGAAAAAGAAGACGAAGGGGTGCTGCTGGACGAAGGGGTGTTATGGACTGCAAATAACATGAGAAGAACAAAATGGAGGAAGAAGACAATGGTTTGCTATGTGGACTGCAAGTAAGAAGGAGGAGGTGTACCTTTCACCTTATTGCTACACCTGCACTTGCTGGAGACGCCGGTTGGACTGGAGAAGTTGAAGACCCTGGGATGCAAGACGTTGAAGACGTAGAAAGAAGGGCATGGACTGCTGGGTCCCTTAAGAGTAATGAATATAAAAATTAGGTTTTTTTATTCTTATATTTTTTCATAACGATGCTTGTTTTTATTTTATTTTTAAATATCTTAAACATTCTTTTTTCCCTTTTATGCCAAAAAAAAAGTAGCACCTCCGAGACGTACGTCCACTCCACGAGGCGCACGCCTCACTGAGAGGCGTATGCCTCATCAACGCCTCTTGGAGTAAGGCATAAGCCCCAACTGTATCTTTGACATTGATTTTCCCACTTCTTCCTTGGTCTCTCCCCCTAACCAAGTATCGTCTAACCTTATTTACTTTGAGCCTTTTATGTAAATACATAAATCGATCCATTTCCCCGATCTCTAGACCTTGACTCTTTGCCTTCGGCTTCGATTTCAACTTTTGGATCTTCTTTGCAAATTTCTCAAAGGCATCCCTGACACTAAAAGTCCTCAAAGTACTGGAGGTACCAAATCCACCACGAGCCTTACGATAGGAGTCTTCAAATTGAACTCTTGTTGCTTCCTTCTACTACTTCTCCCATGCACTAGCACGCGAATGACGCAACATGGCTTGTTCATGCAAGGTTTCCAAGTAAACAGCATCCTAATGAGTTCCTTTTCAATCATTACTACTAACTGAATCCATGGGCTTGTGGATGTTTTTTTTTTTTTTTTTGATAAATAGGGAATGATTCATTGGAAAGGGGCTAAAAACACCCCGAAACGAGCATCCAAAGGGATCTCAAGATGAGATACCAGAAAAACATCCGAAGGCCCATCAAACTGGGTCAGGCCCCTTAAAGAGGTCTTCCCATCTAAAAACGAAAATATAAAAAAAACAACCTATGAAGTCCGGCGAAATAGATGACCAAAAAAACAAGCTTTAATTCTAGGAATTATCTTGGGGACGTCTTCTTCTTTTCCTTCGAAAATGAGCTGATTCCTCTCTTTCCAAATGGACCACATCACCACAAAAAGAATCGCCATAGAAGATTGCCTCTGCCTATGAACACCCTCACAGATATGGCTTGAATAAAAGATTCCACTCCTTCCGGCACACGAAGAGGGAGAACCAGACTTGCCAAATGGAGAAAGGGAAAGGGCAATGTAGCAGTAGGTGGTCCACTGACTCCCCATCAGATTTGCACAAAGAGCACCTGTTGGGTACCACCATCCCTCTGTTGTTCAGGTGGTCCACCTTCAAGATTTTATTCAGAATAGCGGTCCAGAGGAAAAAGATCACCTTCGTCCATCAATGCTTGCTACTCTCCATTAATGTCTCATCCATTGTTGTGTGTTGAGCATAACACTCTTATTATTTTATACCCTTATAGGTTATTTTTTATTACTATAGAAAATTCTCAGGGGCATTTTGGCCACTTTGGTATATCACTATATCCACCAGCTATTACTTTAACCTTGTCACGACATCACTCTTCTTTATCGTCTTTCACCACTTACATTTCCACCATATGCCCCAAAATCGAGTTTCCATGCTCCCACCCGATGTCGCACTTTTGTTGCATGTCATACTAATTAGGTAGAATAATAGGCTTGAACAAATATGTCAGCTAGTGAATTGCATTTACATGCACAATCTCTTATGGATGGTTGGATACATGTATCAATGTAAATGTCATTGGATGCTTATTTTAAGATGATCACATGGACTCTATAGTTTCTTACCCAAAAAAATACATGTACCATACATTTCATCATGAAAAGCAAGGAGTATACAGTATATACAATCATCAAAAAATATGAAAAAAAATAAAATGACTAGATATATATTGTCAAAACGATGAAATGTATGTATGATGGGTTCATTAAATACACTCATCTAGTAGTCTAGTACCATTATACACAAATGAATGGCTACAGAGCACATCTTAAAACATGTATACACTAGACATAACCCAGTTCCTCATATTTATTGACGTATTCTTTCAAAGAATCGGCTTTAGGACGTCATTCCTCAAATTGAGTCATCACTTCGTATCTGAAAAAAGTGCCTAATAAATGAGAGTCCTTTGTTATTTGGTTGTTGACTTTGGTGATTTGGATCCCTTTGGTGGGCCCAGCCTAAATTAAGGACCATAGGTCCTTGCGAAAGACTGGTTTCTATAGTGCCAAAAACATCAGTTGTTTGCAATGTGAGGATTCCCCAAAATGCCCTGGGGATTATCAAAGAAGCGTAAAAATTCGTGAGGTATGCAGCTCATCCGTTTAGCCTTAACAAAGACAAATAATTCATGCCTTTACATATTTTTTAACGCCTTGTATCGGAGGAATGCTCCTCGCATGCATATAAGGGTGATGGCAATTTTTGCTTTCCCACTAACCCTTAATTCGATAATAAAATGCTATTCTAATTTCTAAGTTAAATAACATAAAAACTAAATAAAAATATCTCCTTCCTCCATATGAAATAGATAAATGCAGTTTTTTCATATTTTTTTCTCAAAAATCTTTTTTTTATTGAATTTCTAATTTTTTTAAGTACTCATTTAAAAAGGCGTGCTTGTGAGGCTTGCACCCCACGTCATGAAGCTTCCCCATCACACTTTAAGCCATTGAAGCACCTCGCAACATGCCTCCCCTTTTAGAAAAACATTGGTTTTCTGTAACAATAGGTGTGTATGAAATAACAATTGAAATAAATGGAAAGAACTCATCCTGATCAAAATACCAATTCTATGACTAGAAATGGCTCTGCACATTGCAACCAATAACTAATCCACAATAAATCTCAGTTTGATCCAGTTCTCTTTAGATTCTCTCACCAAGCTACTATTGGCCCACGAATCCCGAGGACCATCCAACGGTGATGACCCTAATTAGAAACTACTCCTCAGGAGGACACCATCATTTTCCTAGTGAAAACCTACTTAAATCTAATAAAGCAATGAACAAAAAATTTCTTTCAGAATCATAATCATAACAAACAAAAAAACCCTAAATTTCAAGAGAAAGAAAATCACAATTGCAAAGAATTCAACAAAACCCTAACCCTAATTACTCAAATTATTTCAAAACCTCTCACCTCATTTACAGTATCGATCGGCCTTCTTCTTAACTCGATCATCGAGAGCTTCCTCGACCGAAGTCGATTTCTCTTTGGGGTCGTACCCGAACTTCTTGGCCTCAACGGGGAAGAGGTCGTCGTACTTCATACGCTTCGCGGCGTCGATCGTGTAAACCTCTCCGGTAGTTTCTCCACCGTCCGTTTCTCCCAAAACGCCAACGACATCGTCTGACGGTTGAGTTTCCTCCGATGGATTTTGCTTGGATTTGTTCTTCTTCTTCTTACTCTTCTTCTTGTCAATGGTCTTGAGAGTGGCGAGGCTGCCCCCTTTGTAGGTCAGTCTCCCTCCTTTCGCTCTCTCGTAAGGATCCGACATGATACGCTACTCCAAAGTTCCAAACACAAAACAGATAGCGGGAGAAAATGTTCAAGGCTTAAAGCCTCTCTAAAGCTCTAGTTATATTTTGGAGGAGTAAAACTTTGACGACAGATGCTGTCATCGAGGCCGATGACAGCGCAATATGAGCCACGTGGCACTATCTTAGACGACTCTGACGGTATGGATGTTTTTCCAATCCCTAGGTGGACCTACGAACCAAAATCAGCTTGATTAGTGATTTCAAACCTTGGATCTTTGTACCTCAAATAATGGTCAATAATGCTCAAATTCCCACGGTTAGAATCAACCCATAAAAATAATTCCAATCCAACGCTTAGAAATCACTAATCAGACTGATTTTTGGTTTCTAGGTCCACCTAGGGATTGGCAAGAAAATTTTTGAAGCGATGGGATTTTTGAAGTGGCCATCATGTGCCCAACGCCCAACGGTCGCGCGTCACCGACCATTGGGTGCATGATCGCAGCTTCAAAAATCCCGTCGCTTCAAAAAATTTCTCCAGATTGGCCAAACATCCATACAGGGCGTCTCTACCATAAGGCCACTAAGGTGGTCGCTTTAGGCCCCAGGTGAGAGAAGGCCCCAGCCCACTAGCCACATGGATGTTTAGCCCATCCTTTGTTGGATGCAAACCAAAAATCAACATGATTGGTTGATTTTAGTGCTTTTTAGGATTGATTCTAGCCATTGGATTCAAGCATGTTTTTTGGGCAACATCAATCAAGCTGATTTTAGTGTGTTTATCCACCAATAGGTGGGCTGAACATCCACGCAGTCATTAAGTGAAAAAATGACCTATGTAAGGTGGGGAGAGTCCTATGCATAAACTGCAACGGGACATTTAAATTTTTTCAGTAGCTTTTGATTATCATGAATACTTGTTAAAAAAGATTTTTCTACTATAATATGTTATAAAAAGGCCTATATGGAGTTTTCGCCTTAGGCCTCAACTTGCATCGAGATGCCCTGCATCCATATGATCAATCCTCTTAGAGTGTGCCACATGGCTCATATTGCACACATCGCCCTGTCATCAAAGTTTTAGTCATTCGGGAGGGATGTTTGGGACCTATAAGACTGACCAATTGGAATTGACGGCAGTGAGATTTGACTACTTTTGACTCTGTTTTTCATTTTTTAAAACTAGCTTGATCTTCGTAGACCATGGTTCAAAGTCTCGGCCAATCACATTCTAGATCAGGATCGGAGCCCACCGATTTGGCCTCCAATCGGGCTAGGGCCTAGCCAGTTCAAGTCCTCTAAGGGTTAGGGCGAGGCTACGGCCTCACCCTTATAAGCAAGGGTCGGGCTAGGCCCTACCCTGGCCCGGGCCTTTGACAGCCCTAGTATATTGTAGAATTGTATTCTACATTGGCAACAAATCTCTTACTATTCAAATCTTGATTGGGCTGGATATCTTGATGATTGAAGGTCCTCACCAAATGGTACTTATATATCTTGGATCCAAATTTGACCTTCTAGAGTGCAAGAATAAACAACCACAGAATCTCGATTGCAAAGGGTGAATATGCAAAGAGCAATTAAGATTAATTGATAAACTTGGATACTTACATTGACCCTAATCAAGGGTTTATATAATATAAAGATAACAAAACCTAAAGATAAAAATAAATCTTAACCTATTTAATCTAATATCCTAACCTAATTTATCTTAACCTTGACAACTGGCCGGTGACAATCGGGAGAATTTGTGATGAGATACACCAATAATGATATGGTGTATCTCACATATACAACTTATTACAATGTTATATATTCTCTAATACTCCCCCTCAAATTCATGGGGATTTGGGATCAACTATCATTGTGAGTTTGCCAAAATCGAGTTCCTTGAAGATGAATTGTTGTTGAAGATTGCTCTCGCCATTTTGAATTTTTTAAGATGATTGATTTGCCTTGATCAAGACTTGATGTTCGTGATCGCCAGTGAAGGATGGTGGTTGTCAGCCATAATTCTAGTGGGATCTTGTCACGGTAAGAATAAATCTTCAATTTAAGTTGGACCAAAATTTATGAATGTTAATCCAAATAAAGGGCCTCATTGGTCCAAGATATGTGTGGGCATTTGTTTGCTTCACGGGCTTTCGATTCTATGAGTCCTCAAGCAATAAAGTGTGTGGGCCTCTTCTAGATCTCATAGAAAGGGTGTAGACCTCTTTTTGTACCTCATTGATAAATGGTTTGGGCCTCTACTGGACCTCAAAAGAAGGATGTGAACCTATTTTTGGGTCTCACATGTATGTGCTTTTGGGGCATCACTACCTTGGACTGCAAAGTCCTCAAGCAAATCTTAATTTTTTGGTTCAACAAAAGCTTCAGTCAAGTGGGCTTGAGTGAAAAGATTTGGGGGCCTATCTTGGGCCGAGGAAGAGTATTTGGGCATCACTTAACTCTACTCCAGATATGCTAAAATATCAAAATCATCGACATCTTCAACCTCTTGTCTATTAGAACATAAGAGGGTTCAACCAAACCCTCAGTTGAATGCTTTCGATCTTATTTGGGCACTGCCAAACCTTGATCGGAGGTCGAAGGATACCCAGAATATATACGATGAACACTCCAATAGTGGTCGTGGACGTCGACAATGACTGTATCAACACCGGTAACAAATGCTATTTGGACTATTTTTTGCTATATTTTTTTCTCAAAGCTAGTAATCCTTCAATATTCACAGCCGATCAACCATGGTGATGATGGGAATGGATTGTCGGACTATGTCAAGTCTCTGACAATCGAACTTCAGGAAAATCGCTGAACCAAGGGTTTTGAAGGTAGATAGAGTGAAGAGGGTTTTGGGGTTTCTAAAGCACAAGAAGAGGGTCGCTGGAGATGGTGACTCACAGTGACAACGTTGTAATATCCTGAACTTTCATTCAAGGGTATTATTATAATTTACTTATATAGGGATAATTTAAATATTTTAATTTCTTTTGCGTGTTATTTATCATGTTTATGAAGCTTAAAAATCATATATAAAATATAGACATAACTTGGAATTTATGACAAGTAGGGTTATTTTGGACACATCAAAATTGAGGTCATTTTAATACTTTACTCTTGAAAATAATTATGTAGGCGCATTAACTGACACCATTTGTTGAACTTAATTACTTGAGGTGGTTGGACCCACAAAGAGACATAATGACTCTAAAACTGTTAGAAATATCCTTAAGACAATAATCATGAGAGATAATCATAAATGAGCTACATGATGAACCTCGAACATAATTAGACATCAATAATACTTTAATTCACTAATATTAATTATAATTTAACTAAGTACAAAAACAATAATGGGACTCACATTTGTTAATTAGACATTTCTAAGTAACCCTAGGGATCTCTTGGAACCTTTTGAGATAATTGAGGATTTAACTGTAATTATATTAAGAGGCATAATTAACACTAATTAAATAAATTAATTAAATACATAATTCAATGTATAGTACACCCTAAGGAGTAATTGAGTAGAGATACACCTCTTTAATACGCCATAATTAGTGTATGTAAACAAATATATTTTAAATTAATAAAATTCACATTGATTTAAATTAAATATTTTTTCTTTCTTTATATTATTTTAATGAATAATTATCTATTAATGTTCAACACTAATGCTTGGTTGCGTGTTAGTTGGAGTATAATTATTAGATGGGGCTTTAGGGCCAATTTAGAGACTTTTGAACCCTAGAATGATCCTAAATGAAGCTTATTTTTGTCCCATATCCATAGTAAAATAGAGTTTTAGATGGTTGAAAAATACACCTTCTTTAAAGTGACGAAAATCACTTAAAAATAAAAAAAAATAAAAAACCTCAACTCCTTAAGGGATACTCTACAAACCTATTTAAGAAAAGCTTGTAGGCTTAAAATCTAAAAATCCTAAAGGAGGATAATACATTAGAGGCTTAGAGATTCCTATAAAACCCTATCCATCACTCTCTTTTTGCATCTTCATCTCCTATCTTCCTCCATTGAAGAAAACTTAAGAACACTTACTACATTGCTTGGATTAGAAGTAAGGACTCACACTCTTTTAACATCATATGATATTTTTCTCTATCTATTGAATATATGAATTTATTTTTTTATTATGAATTTCATGTTTTAACACATTTCTAGTTCTAGATCTTCTTTTAGTTTTTTTTATGCTTCTAGTTCTGTGGTGATTTTTGAAGTGCTTAGAGGGTGTGACACTATTGGGTGCTCATGGTGAAGTGCTTAGAAGGTGTGTCCTAATAGATGCCCACCATGGATTTATTCTTAAAGGGTGTGATCTTACTGGGTGCCCATGGTGAAGTGCTCAGAGGGTGTGTTCTTACTGGATGCCCATGGATTTATGCTTAGAGGGTGTGACCCTACTAAGTGCCCATGGTTAAATTAAGAAGGGATGGAGCCCTTGGGTGAAATACGCCAAACCCTCTACAGATTCTCCAGCGGGCGTAGAAAGGAGATGGTGTTTTTAATGGTTCTTTTGGTGAAGGGAAGTCGAATATTTTGGAATATTATTTTTGGATCTCTATGTTATTTGCTATGATCACCATGCTATTCACATGCATAGTGTTAAAATATCATGGTATGTTATGAATGCTTCTGTCATGTGAATTTACTGGTCTCGTTAGCTCAAGGTGCTACTCTGATAATATTTCAGATTTTTGATTGAACACAGTGAAGAAAACATACTAGGGGAGGCGGTTGACAGCGGAGTTCGAAGAGGAATTTTAGTACTTTGATTTATTAAAGATTTTGGATCTGTAATAGTTAGTCTTAAACTTGTTTGGGTCATTTGAGACCTTAGATAGGTTAACTTGATTCTTGAACATGCTAAATTTTCCTACATTTCGTACGAGAAAATGCATAATTTATTCATACAAATAGCTTTTTGATTGATTCTAAAGGCTTTACATTCTCAAACCTTTTTAGTATTTTTGTAATTTATTTCAGCACCAAATTCTAGTTGTAACGGCTTGTGGAATTTTCAATGTGGACTGTTTTATTGCTATTTTGTCCGGTCTGAATACCGGTCCAACTTTGAGACTATTTCAGACCTACCTGCATTTAGAATCTGACTTTGAACAAACGTGAAAAGTGCTGAAAATCAAGTTTGCTTTCCAACGCCGTATGGCCCATCATCTGATTCAATCGGGGCTGACTTGTAAATCCATTTTACTTAGTGTATATCAATTATGTTCCTACTCTAAGAATTCACAGTTTCGAAAACTAAATCCGTCTTTATCTTGGATTTTAAAATAGAAATTATAAAATATTTTTACATAGCAAAATAATACATTTTGTGTAGATGTGTTTCTATACCTGACTTGCCTTATTCCGTTAATTTTTACCTTAGAATCGTGTGGTAATGTCAAATTTCAACCAACTGATTTCTAATGGTCACCGTTAAACGATTAATGGGATTTTAGCTCGACAAAAAGAAAAAAATTTGATTTTTGGCTAAAGTGCCTTTATAAAAGTTGTTTATAATCATATTTAGAATATAACCCTTGAAAGAAATATTCTTTTAGTATTTTTTAAGTTTAACAAAAATGTTGACTTTTCTCTTAAATCACAGAAATAAAATTCTAAAGCATTTAAGCATTTTAATTAAAGTGCCTTAACAAAGTCATTTCTAATGAATTTTAAAAAATTTTAAAATAAAGATTTTGATCATTTTGTGTACTGTATCCTTAATTCGTGAAAAATAAATTGAAAAAGGATGGATGATAAATGTTTCAGCCAATGTGTCTTTATAAAATATTTTTGTTTTGATTTATGAAGAATTATGATAGAGTTTAAAAATTATTTTAGAGTATTTTAAAATTTAATTTTTATCATACATCTTGGGTAAATGGGACGATCCATATGCATTCGGGTCGGGTCAGGGTGCCTAGTGGATCCGGGGTGTGACAAGCTGAAACTAGGGTTTTTCCGTGTCATCGGATCGGAAACCCTAATCTCAACAAAAATGTTAATCATTCCGGTTCACTTATCCTGTAAACATAGAGATTTGTATAGGGATTCGTGTCGGATGTTGATCCGCACTCGGATTAGTAATGTTAGTGCAATCAAGAACATGAAATGATGAATTTTTCCACAGAAAATGCTACCAACATATTGTTAAGGAGATGAGAGGGATGAGTTTTTAAAACAAATTTGTGATTTTTGGAGAGAAAAATTGCCACAATGCATTAAAACACGAAGAGACTAAACACCATAATGCAATATTAGAATTTATTCAAATACTAACTTTTTACAATAATCTCAATCAAAATTTGTGAAATAAACATTAAAAGAACTAAAGAGATATCAAACTACAAAGCCGTAAAACTAGAGAGAAAGAAGAGGGAGAAAGACCGAGATGAAGAGAGAAAACTACCTTAGGAAACGATTTGTGTTGCTGCCCAAGTGAGGTTCAGCAACGTGACAAGAGGGGAGGAGATTACCTATGGCAGTTTTGGGTTACCAAGAGGGAATGATGTATGGAGAAAATCAACCCCTAATGGTCTTTCTCGGTAGCAAGGAGTAGCTCACGAAGAGAGATGATGGTGGTGTGATCGATTGGTTCAATAGTGTTGAACCTAACTGGATCCCCGGTTGGATAGTGATGCGAGTGGTGGACTAGCAGGCCGCCAAGGGACTGATGTGAGTCACAGGCCGTGGGAAAGGAGTTTAGGACGTGGGGGTGAACATGTGGAGCACGGCTAGATGCTGGGCGAAAGGGCTTCCACCCCTCTTTCTTCTTTTTCTCCTTCTTCTCTTCTCCCTTTTCTTTGGTTTATTTTTTGAGAAAGGAGAAGGTGAAGACCGTTTCGAAGAGGAGAGAGTTGTAGGTTTTCTTTTGGGCGTCTGGAGAGGATGAAGCTACAGTTTGAGTGGTGGGAAAATGGAGCGTATTTGCAAGGGGAGCAAACTGTGGAGGATAGAGGCAGGGAAAACGGTGAAGGAGTGTAAATGGTGGAGGCTGAGCGATGCTGGGTTGAGGTGAGATGAGTCTTCTCCTCTTTTCTTCTTCTTTCTATTCTTCCCCCTTTTTTTTGGTGAGAACGCTCGAAGGAGAGAGAGTTTTCAAAAGAGGTGAAGGACATGGAGGGTATATCGATCCATTCCCCAAACGTGGAAAGATTGAGAGCTTTTTAAAGAATGGTGCGTTTGTGGAGATTAGCCTCTTTATTCTTTTCAAAAACATGGATGATATATCCGGAATGTGAGAGAATGTGATTTATTAGAGGTAAGCCCCGCTAGCCAAAGAAAAATGAAGGTTTATTAGGGTTTCTATGATGGGCGTTGTTGCCAAAAATGTCCCCTTCCTTTTTCTTCTCCTAATATTCTTGCATTTATTTTCGCTCTTGGCTGGGATGTCCAGCACTATCCAAGTTTAAAGGGGTTGACTCACATGCCACCTCATCAGCCCCTTATTAAACAACTTTCTTCAAAAGATCACAACCGTCCAAAAACAAAATGTTGGAAATTGTCTTTTAAAATCATTTTAAAAAATGTTGGTTTTTGATTTTCAAAACTTCCCAAAGTTTGATTTTAAAACTAATCTTTCCATTTTTGAAAATACCCAAATGTCAAGGCCATCCTACTGTTCACTATCTTTTGAGATCCTTCCTTTGCTACCGTAAGATCGAGGGCGAGGGTAGGACGCACGATCGGGTCGCGGTCGAATGGATCTGAAGATTTAGATGATGGATGGATGATCTAATGATTTGCCTATGATCGGATGGTAGAAGTGGATGGCGATGATCGGAAGGATCATTGGACAATGGAGATCAACCGACGTAGGCCGTAGGGGAAGGTGATTGCGAAGGGAAGGGATTGGATGGTTGAGATTTCAGGGTAGAGAGAGAATGAGGGTCTAGAGAGAGGAAACCAAGAGGGTTAAGCAAGTGCTTCATCTGGCTGGTGTGGTGAATCTGCCTCATTTGATTGCACACATCAACAATCAAAGAATCTGGAAACCGAGCAATTCAGGGGATTTCTCAGTGCAATCTGCTTATGGAGTGATCAAAGCCAATAGTGATCAGGTGTGGTGGAGGAAGTGGGTATGCCTCGAACCACCCCAAAACTTCAGCCAATAGTTGGAAGTTGACGCACGGATGTGCAACGACCGACCTTGTCCTCAAGAAGAAAGGATTTTACCTGGAGTCTAGATGCTATTTGTGTCACAAGGAGGAGGAAACCTTGGACCATATCTTATGGGGCTGAATCACGACCAAGCCGTTGTGGCATTGGATAGCACATGTGTTCAAGCACTCAAAAATCTTTGGATCTTTCAAGGAATTAAGCGTTGTCTTGGAGTAATCATTAAGGCCTATCCTTAAAGATCTCTAGTGTGCGGCAGTTCTCAACAGAGCTAACACCATTTGGCATAACAGAAATGAGATTATCTTTGAAGAAGGCAAAGCAGATGTAGAGGCCAGCAAAAGAAAATTTTTGATTGCTATCAAGGAAGCCGGTAACCTTTCCTAGAAGTCAATGTTTAACACCACGCAGGACTTGTCTGTTCTCTTCAACTTGGGAGTCAGCTACAAGCTTGGGAAGGCCCCTAGGATAAGAGAATGTGGATGGCATCCTCCGTTAGTTAACTTTATCAAGATGAATTGCGATGGGGCCGCAAAAGGTAACCCAGGAAGAGGAGGATTAGGTGTTATATTCCGTGACCATTGTAGCTAGTTCAAGGGAGCCTTATGCAAAGGTTTGGGGATAACTTCGAGGTATATGACTGAATGTTGGGCTATTGTAGTAGGTCTGGATTGGGCGAAAAGCAAGGGGTGGAGAAATATATGGATTGAATCGGACTCAACGGCTGAAGTTCAAGCTTTTGGCACAAGGAAGATCCCGTGGACTGTTAGACCCCGGTGGGAGGCCGATCAAAAGCTTCAATCACTGCATCATATCCTCCATGTGGAAAGAAGCAAACTTCTCGGCTGACATCCTTGCTAATCATGGGTCAACATTAGATGCCGAGATCATGGAAAATTTTGTAGAGAGACCTCCATTTCTCTCTAAAATGGAGGATCCTTTCTCTTCTTACTTTAGATTTGATTGAGTTGTCTCTTCGCCTAAAGTCCGATTTCATTGCCTTGATGGGTCGTGTGAACCCCTTTGGGTCTTTTGTATAGTTTTTTCCTTTAATACAATCTTTACTTAGCAAAAAAAAAAAAAAGGGTCTAGAGAGAGGAGAGAAAAATTATTATAAAATTAAAGAAAAATGCTAGCAGGGGTCTTGAACCCTTGTCTTTGACTTGTTCTTCTGCAAGTTTTACCAACAAGTCAAGTCTTCATCTTGTGTTAGTTGATTGAGCTTTATTCTCCTTAATCTCTTCTCGGGGTGCTTGACTCTCCTTCTTTCTTGATCTTCTCTCAGGCTTTTTCGACTCTTAGGCTGACAAAAGCATGCTTACCAATCTGCCTGACTTTGTCTCTATACCTTTGTCTTCACGTGATACAAGATCATCTTCTTGTCATGGTGACGGCTTAGCTTAACCACTTTTAGGCCCTACTAGATCAGTAGCTTAGCCTCTTTCTCCTAACATCGTCATGGACAGCCCACTTGATCCTCCACAGGAAGCCCATTTCCCTGTTCAGATGGACTCACCATCCCATGGTGCGGTGAGCATGGTAACATGGATCAAACACGCAATAAATGTGATGCAACTTCGACCTCCTTACCAGGTCATACTGGTCACAAAGTAGTCGTTCCCGATTCTGGTGCTTCTTCCTCTTTCGGTGACCAACTTGATCACTCAAGTCTATCTTTGACTGACCATCTTGAAATTGTGCCCTCGCCACCTTCAACTTCCACCTTGCCTTCTGCTACTCGAAATTCCATGGTGACAGGGGCCCAATGTGGCGTCTTCAAGCCCAAATCGCGGTTCGCTGGACTTCATATGGATATTCCCCTTGAACCTAAGTCCATATGGTTTGCTCTCAAACATCCTGGTTGGATAATAGCTATGTACGAAGAACTCGGACCCCTTGCTGAAAATCAAACTTGGGAGCTTGTCCCTCGCCTGCCCATTATGAATGTGGTGGGTTGTAAGTGGGTTTTCAAGACTAATTAAGCTCCAACCAGATGGCTCACTTGAACACCATGAGGCTCGCTTGGTAGCAAAAGGTTTTGATCAAGTTGACGGTGTAGATTTTTCAGAAACTTTCTCACCTATAATCAAGCCAGGGTCTATTTGGACTGTTCTCACTGTTGCGATTGTTTGTGGATGGGAAATACATCAACTCCATGTTAAGAACACATTCCAACATGGTTTCCTTCAAGAACCGTCTACATGGATCAACCGCCTAGTTTCCAAGATACGACATTTCCCAATCATGTTTGAAGATTAAAACGTGCTCTTTATGGTCTCAAACAGGCACCACGAGCTTGGTTTGATAAGCTTAGTACCTTCCTCCTTGGGCTTGGGTTCTTTTGTAGCACCGCTGATCCCTCTTTGTTTGTCTATCATTCAAAACGGGGCACCCTCCTCCTCATTTCTGTGGATGGCATGGTGCTCACTAGTGACAACAATGACTTCATCAAATGGTTTATTCTTCAATTGGGTTGGGAATTCTCCATTACTTCTTGGGCGTGGAGGTTCATCGCTTTAATGGTGATCTCTTTTTAGGCTAGGCAAAGTATGCCCGTGACCTTGATCGCGCTCAAATGCATGGATGCAAGGCTCTCTCCACACCATTAGACATTAAAGGAAGGTCCGTGGGACACTCGGACAATCTTTATCCTGATCCTACCCACTATCATAGTCTTGTTGGCACCCTTCAGTATCTCACTTTCACGTGGCCTGATTTGTCCTTCAATGTTAACTTTGTCTGCCAGCATATGCAAACTCCCATGATGACCCACTTCCCTTCTGTTAATTAAACGGATTCTCCATTATGTTAGTGGCACTCTCGACCTTGGCATGCATCTCTTGGATCATAGTACATTGGACCTTTATGCCTTCTTTGACGTCGATTGGGCTGGTTGTCCTATAACAAGGAGATCAATACCACAAGCTTCTGCACATTTCTTGGGAGCTAGTAATTATATTTCTTAGAGTGCAAAGAAACAGATTACAATGGCCCGTTCTAGTGTGCTCATTAGAGGCTGAATATAGAAGCATGGCCTCCACGGCTGCCGAATTAATGTGGCTATCATTTATTCTTCGTGATATTGGGGTGCCCCTATGGCAGCCACCTACTTTTCATTGTGATAACATCAGTGCCCTCTACATGATGGTCAACCCTGTGTTCCATGTTCGCACCAAACATATCAAATTAGATTATAACTGTGTCCGAGAAAAGGTGGCCCTTGGTACACTCTTATCACTCGATTTGGTCCATCGGCAAAACAACTTGCGGACATCTTCACGAAGCCTCTACCCAAGGCCCAATTCTCTTTATTGCGTGACAAATGGGCCTCTGGCCTACTCCCCGGCCCAGTTTGAGGGGGAGCGATAAAGATGTGCCACAAATGGCAACAAATGATCCACAATTAGAAAGAGCCACAAATAGAAAGAAAACTCTCACAAAAAGGAAAGAATATATCTTAAAATATTCTATTAACTCACAAGGTAAGAATATATCTCCAAGGGTCTAGATAGTGCCTTTTTTGTCTTATTCTTGTACACACAAAATGTTGTGTTGCTATTTTTGTCTTATTCTTGTACATTAGATCTCACCTCTGTTGGTAGGATATCTCTTGATTGGAGGAAAAATCCTTAACCAACGATTGTATAATCCTTATATATATTGATTGAATGTATTCTCACGTGATCTCTTCTCACCTTGAGATAGAAACATTCTTAACTTTGACCCTATAATCAAGGGTTTATATAAAGATAGCAAAACCTAAAGATAGAAACAAATCTTAACCTATCTTATCCAATATCCTAATTGATAGATATCCTAACCTAATTTATCCTAATATTGACAACAGGTGACAACTAAGAGAGGATATGTGATGAGATACACCAATAATGATATAGCGTAACTCATGTACACAACTTCTAACAATGTTATATATTCTCTTATAAATACCGTAGATCATTGTTTCGGTTGCTGTTGATATTCATTAAATTGATTTTTTTACTCTATGATGTGGGTTTGCCTCTCAACTCTAATCCATACTCTAATGCGATGATGTCCTCAGTGCCACAGTACTCTACTTCCAATCCCATTATGTATTTTGTACTGAACACATTGAAATTGATTATCATTTTATACATTAGAAAATTGCACGTGGTAACCTTTGGTTCTCTGTATTAGAAAAGTCATTAAATCGATTCATTCGGTGTTGATCAAATCGCAAATCTTTTCACCACAAGGCCCTCTCAAAAGCACAATTTTTTCATAATTACTTGACAAGTTGAACGTATGTCCAGTGTATCCACTCAGATTCTCCGGATCTTGACGGATCTTTTGTTTTCTATTACTATTATGGGTCGGGCTCCTGTGACCGGTCTTTTATGACAGGCTCACACGACAGGCCTTGTCGTGCGTGTATTCTGAGAATCCAACGTTTGTGATAGCACTGAGTTGTCATTCACTTTTTTGTCAAAGTAAACCATTGTTGGATTCTCGGAATCCACACCCAACAAGGCCCATCCTGTGAGCCTGTCATAAAAGGCGTCTCATTGGAGCCTGTGTCATTGGAGCCTGTCATAATAGTTATCTCAAATATTTTATAAAAGGGCCACATACAAATTAATAGAGGGGCACTGAATCTCAAAGTTCACAACTGATCTACACATAGAATCTGTGATGTCTTCCCATTCCATATTTTTTTCATTTTGAGAATTAGTAGGGTAATAAGTGGTCCACATTACACTCCGGCACATGTAGAAGGGGTGACTATCGTGCCCGGGGGGATTAGTCGAGTGCTCTAAGAGGCCCCGATGCCCACAGTTTCAAGAAAAAAAAAATAAAAAATGATCGCGTGCCACATATACCCATGGTTAATTACTTTTTAAAGAGTTTTTTAAAACCAAAGTCTAAACCAAGGGTATATGTGGCACGCGCATGATCTCGCACTTCAAAAATCCAGCCGCTTCAAAAAATTTCTCGACTATTACATAAGTCTTGGTTGTGAAATAATTCTACATAAACCATGACCAAAAGTAGCCTATAAATCAAACAATCAAAATTCCAATCTCAATTCATGATACCAGTAGCGATAAGTATACATATGTAGCACATGTTTTTGGGTCCACTTACAAAAAAAAAAAAAAAAGGATGGCATGGACGTCTGGCTGTGGGATTTAAACATGTCTTTAGCTGTGGGATTGAAGTATCCAACAGCTAGAAATCATCAATCAAGCTGATTTTTAGTTTTGAATATCCAAGAAAGGGGTGGGCAGTGGACTAAACATCCATATGATCAGTAGGGGCCCAGAGAAAAAGAGTGTGTTAGGTAGGGCCATTGATCGACTAGTTAAAAACCCTGGACTTTGAAATGATTATTTTCCTTCATATTCAAATACAGGTCAGAAATTGTGTTGTGGACGTGCTGCCAACCTTGGAAAAGCCCATCACAACTTTCGCTTGACCGGTACACAAGAGTCTATCTTGCTCTCATTAGAAGCAACACCAAACATCTAAGTGCACCACCTCTTTGGGTTGCACTTTTTGCTCATCTCCTCTTTGACCTTAGCTTCTTGTGCTGTGCCTCTCTCTCTCTCTGAATTTTCAAATGCTTCTAGAGGAAAATTCCTGAGTTGTTCACTTCATGTACCCTTAGACAAGCTCCATGAGTGGCCACGTTGAAAAGCATTAAAGCTGTTCCACGACTTCTATCTCTCACTCCTGTTCTTTGCACTCTGGACCAACTTTTTAATTTAAGCAATATCTTAAGAAACTTTGATTTTGGTGTCTTAAGGCAACTTTTAATATATGCATTATGACATGCATATCCATGCACATTTTCATATTTCAATGAGCAATATATAAAACCGTCGATAAAACTGGGTGCGTGATCCATATAGAGTCAGCGCCGTTCTCATAATTTTGTTCTTTTGTTACAAAAATAGCCTCTCAATATCTAATACATGTTGAATATAAACAGGGACATTTTAGTCACTGTACACACATCGTGCGTGTCTCTCTACTAATATGTGAATCCGTCTGCTGGAGCAAAAAATAGTCTCGCAGCATTTAGGGAGGCCCACAGCATTTTTGCGAATATTCACATGTCATAACATTTGGACCCACTTATCCACAACCCCCGAGTCGAAAATAGTCTCCATTTTCCTTGACATAGAGGGACGCCATGGAACAATGTCACGCAGAGAAGAATGCATGTGTGGATGTGTGTGCGATAATACTGAAAAATGAATTTAAGTGAAATTTTTTATCCATGGTTTTTTTTTAACCAGAAGTCCAAGAACGCCATGGATAAAAATGCCATGGATCAAAAAAATTCTCAACTAGCATTCATCCGGCTGTGGCTTCAAGAAACATTATGGCATGCTGTGTGAGGTGATAGGGACCATAGACATGTCCCACCAAGTCATCAATTAATCTAACCCGTTCAATCTATAGATGAGGATCCAAAATTTTAAGTTGTTTAACAAATAGTACATGCATGAGTTGCAGTATAAAGAAAAAGTGCACCAACTTTGGGTACACCTCAGACGCACTATAGTCCTAGAAATTTAGTAACTATTTACATTTTGCATGTGCCATGTGCCATGTGCCACCCACTAATTACTTTTAAGGTGAAAGGTGATTATTAACCATTTCATTGGTCTTTGCATAAGTAATCTTTCCTTGAAGAGAAAATATTTGCTTCCCGTTGGACTTCAAACTTCAAATCCCCTCCCTTACCTAGAAATCGCCAGGTATATTATCTCTCCCTTTGAATATAAACTTATCCCATTTTCCCGGCATTCTACCACCTAGGGGTGTCAATTTTACCCTATTTAACTGAAATCGAACCGGAACCAGAACCAAAAACACCGGTTCCAATTCCACATTTTCGGAACCAGAACCAAAATCACTATATAAATATAGTGTTAAAATTGTAATATTATCAAGATTGAACAAATATACCCGGAGAACTGAGAACTGGAACCGATAAGAACCAGCAATATCGGTTCCAGTTCTGGGTATCTTAGGAACCGAACCGGAACTGACCCGTTGACACCCCTACAACCACCACTTGTTCTTTATATATATATGGTACTCCACATGCTAATTTAGCTATTTTCATGGATGGCAGGGGTCCAATATGCACTGAACCAGAAGCAGAGAATTGTTTTTCTAATGGAACAAGCAGCATATTGTATTGTGTACATGCTGTAAATTCTCACCATTGGTTAATTTCTAGTTTGCTACAAGAGAGAGAGAGAGAGAGATCATAGTACACTTATCAGCAAAGGGAGAGAGAGAGATCGGATAGAAACAGTCAACCATTTTCAACTAATAGAGTGATTATTAAGGAACAAAGTGACAAATCTCCCTGAAGAAAATTACCTGTTTGCTAGGAATTCCTTCTCAAAATTCTTTGTGGGATAATTTTGTTAGGGTTATTCTTCTATTTTCTTAACCAGACTTTGCATTTCATCTATACAAGCATCCCCTATATGTTGGTGTCCAGTAATCTGATCCTGTATTATTCTCTCGATAAACTTGAGGAGTACAGGAAATAGGAACTAGACAAAGCCCTCTACTCTTCAGATCAATTTTCGCCTCCGCTTTATCTTTTCTGTCCAATCCTCCCCATGGATCTTGAATTAAACCCTAAGAAAATAATAATATCAACATATTTATATTAGAATCAAGATAAGCGCATGATTTCGATCGAAAGCTTCAAGTTTTCAACAAAATATTGGTTTACCTTGTTTGCATTCGACTTCATGTACGGATTGCAAAGTAGCTGCACAAAAATACAAAAATTAGGAGGTTTTACAGATAGTTTTTGAAGGAGAATAAATTCTTAACACAGATTTTAATGAGACTATTGTGTTATTGTCGCTGCTGCTGCTACTACTGCTACTATTAATATTTCCACCTTCCTTAGTTCTAAGGAGAGGTGATTAAAGAAAAAGAAGGAAGTCATCATCATCGTCGTCGACATGGTCATGTTATTAGTGGGTAAATTGGGAAGAAAGGTAATAAGAATAATAATAGTATCTATCCGATGTCTTATTATGATCAGGCGTTACGATGGAGAGGTGATTAAAAGAAAAAGAAAGAAGTCATCATTGTCGTCCGTTGATATGGTTGTGTTATTAGTGGGTAAGTTGGGAAGAAAGGTAATAAGAATAATAATAGCATCGATCGGATGTCTGAGTATGATCAGGCGTTACTGTGATGTTCTCCATGGGTAGTTAAGTTGAAGGATGCATTAGAGCATAGGTCCTGATTGTTCTTCTCTGATGGTGGTCGGTGCTGCGTTTTGCAGCCTGGTTAATTATATTTCTTTCATATAATAAAGTTGGCTTCCAATGTAAACACGATCGAGTATGAATTAACTGTCTTAATTAGGTCTAATGAGTAGTCAAACAGAGTCCAAGATCGAAAGACTATCCTTAGTGGATATAATTAATAACAATTTCTCTTCATATAATAACAACACAACAAGAACCACAACCACAACAATAATTAATATCATAGTGATAATAATAACGTAGAAAGTGTGCGACGAAGGTCAATGATATTATTACCTGCACTTGTTCTTGTAAAAAATTTATATACCCAATTGCTTCTTGTAGAACAGATGCAGTATCAGTCTGAAAAATTCAATGCAAGGGAAGAAATTAAGATCGATTCGAGTGCTTCGAGTTTCAGATCAATTAAAATTCTTCTATTTTTTTTTCCTGTACCTTTCCAAAAGGTGACACAATTTGTTGAAGGGCAGTGATCCTATCTCCCAGCTTGACTTTAGGAGCCTGTACCTATGCATTTTCACAATTCTCACTAGGTAAGAGTAGGTCTTTTTTTTTCCTGAATTTTTTTTTTTTTGGTTTACTAGTTTAAATCATATGTAAGAAAGTTTCCCGCATACAGGTATAATCAAATTTCTTGATCGATGACTATTTTGTTTGGCGTACCTTGAGAGATGAGACCGTAGAGCTCTCATGCTTAGGCTTCTTAAATTGTGTTTCTGAAGTGTCTTCAGATCTTTTTTTCTTCCCTTCACTTGTAATTCCGGATCCTCTCCCATTTCCTCTTGCCTGCACATAGTGTATATTTGCATAATTGAAAAACTGAAAGACAGCCTTGGTTAGAAGTAAAAGAAGAAGAAGAATACCCGATTCCGCTTACCGGCAAAGAAGTGTCATGTCCTTGCCTCTTACTGTCTGGTGAATTTGAGGCTTTTAAACAAGGTTTAGAGGCTTGAATGTCCACCAATGGCTTGTTTAAACAACCACCAAATGAAATAAGATCGGACAAATTCCTTGTATTAGACCATGGCACATCTGACATTGCATAGTAGTATTTGTTGTTGTCTCCTATAACTGAGCTGTTATGACCCACTTGGTATCTAATACTGTTATTCTTAAACGACCTCTGAAATGAAGCGTCGGATGCATCAATTTCTTGGGGTTGGCTCTCCACTTTCAGATCATGACCATAACATGGCACGAAACCAGAATTCCTATTTCCCGCCGCTACTCCATATGATGATGAATTGGACAGGTTCTGCTTCACTTGAGAAAGATCAGGCTCTGAGTACTGGTCGATGGAATTCAGAGATATATTACATGTCGGTGGAGTAGTGTGGCGATCGACATCTGGGTTTGGCGGGGCAATAGACCAGTTGCTAACCAAATTCGACAAGTTGCTCAGCCTTTCGTGTTCCAGCAAGCTCCCATTAAAGATGTTTAACTGCTTCTCTAAGTTAAAAGATGTAGAGTTTGTGAATTCCCAACAGTTATCCATTTTCTTCAAGTAATCACAGGCTGGTTCAAACATCTCGGCTGATAGGTTCTTTGATGACAGTGCCTGATCAAGAAAGTTCTCCCCAACATCTTGACTGTTATGTAAGTCTCCATTGCTCCCAACACTTCTGTATAATTAAACGACGAACGAACAACGAACAACGAACAAATGAAATCAAATTCTGATGAAAATATTGAAACAAAAATTAAGTTTGAAGAAAAATTGAATAAATTTAGAAACAAACATGATCTTCTACTAGTTATTCACACACATGTTGTTTATCTGTGAACTTTCCTTGCTAATTCTAATAAAGCACTCTCTCCTTTTGAATTACAGTGATTAAAAAAATATTCCCACCTATAAACCTTCCTCTATTGCACTAGTTAATAGAGTATCCTTTTTTCTTTTTCTTTTGCTGTTAGATTCTCTCCACTCAGCTCAACCAAGCGCATGCATCAAGATATGCCATAATCAAATTGTTTATTTTCTTTCACTATTTTTTTTTTATATGATGGTTGATAACAATCAAACTTACAATAAAACCTGGCTCCAAATATGATTCTCAGATGCAGCAGGTTCTCCCCTTAAATCATTGGAGGCTGGTTCAATGAGTTGGCGAGATGAGTCGACGCTTAGGCCGGAGTGATTGGAGGTGTTGGTGAAAGAGGTTGAGATTGAGATCTCCTCCTCACAAGAAGAGTTGGAATTAGGGTTTGGAGGGTGCCATGGGATGACATTATTCCATGAAGGGAGAGAACTGGCATGGAGTTCCCACAAGTTTTGTGTAGATGATGAGTTTGCAACGGAGCCTTCAGAGCCTTCTTCAGCCATATCTCCCTAGAAGAAATGTAAGGGGACTACTAATGGGTTGCTTCCTTTCCTTTGGTGGGATGGGAATTTAAGGAGTTATCCGTTGGTGGTGACGTACGCATGTAGTAGGTTTTAAATTATCGGGCAGACAATAGAATATGCAACCTGCGTTTCTCCACTAAGGTCGTGGGCAATAATTATAGAGGGGAAGGGGCCATGAAGGGTTGGGTTAGGGTTAGGATTAGGATTGTGGATTGGAGACTGTTGCTCTCTCTCTCTCTCTCTCTCTCTCTCTCTCACATACACACAAGAATTTTCATAGTTTAACATCAAAATCGAATTAATAGGCATCCGGAATTGCCATTTATACAAGTGATGGTGAGACTTGAGAACTTTTTGGAAATTCTCCTGTCAAATCATGAAGACGCACCTCCCCTGGTCACCCTGTGTGTTTGAGTCCTGTAGACTATTAGCATAGAAAGGTTTCCCCCACACACCAAGGGCTAATGTGATATGGATAAGTTCTTAATATTTAGAACTAGAGGAGTTCTCTTAACCATAGTTAATTACAAATGGTCTTTATCTTGGAAATTACCAAAATATGTTGAGCAATGAAATACCTTGGGAATCATAGTATATTCTTTTGGTTATAGAAGGATAGTAAACACATACAGTCATTTTTAGACTTTGCATATGACACATGGGCAAGAAGGAACAATGGCAAAAGGATGGCTACTTTGATTGTGGGCCAAAAAGCACTGCTTGCCTTTTACTGTATATAGCAAAAGTCTCATTGTTCACGGAAATCAATAAAGATCATGCAATGGCTCTCCAACATGTGGGGTAATTAAGAACAACCTTTATCTATACTAAACCTAACCATAATCTGCGATTCGATGCTTGAGATTGATTGTCGTATAGGTTGTCTCGACATCATTGAATGACCCACCTGAGAAAGATAACCTTCAATGAGGTTGAATAAAACTTCATTTTCACCTAGCAAACACATAAAGGAACCTAAGATAGTAATAATATTCATTCTAAGAAGGTGAAGCGAATATTCGAAATTTTCTCTGGTCAGAAGACCCTTCTAAGCGAAAGTTTGTTACTTTGGCTTGGGACAAAGTGTGCAAACCTGTGAATCTCATGAAGCTTGCATGGAAGCTTATGGAAGGCAAGGATGAATGGGCGGCTTATATGAAGAGGAAATTCTTTAAGAAAAGTAGTGACCACGTGACTTACTATAAAAGTTCATCCATTTGGCCAGGGCTTCAGTGGGCACTTTCTATTATGAAGCAATTTACGAGGTGGATTATTGGCTCAGCAAGGACATCGATCTGTGGAGAGAGGTTTGCACCAGTGATTGGACGGTCCAGGACACCTTTAGCGCCACCGCTATTGTCTGGAACAGGTTTTCAGCGCGAGTAGCTAACATTATGGAGGATGGTCAGTCGAGACTCGAAAGTCCTCGATAGGGTGAAGGAGGTGTTTCAAGCTGCAGGGCTACCATTGGACAACCTGGGATCTACTCCTATGGGCGAAAGATTTGAGAGTCTGGAAACCTTCTACTTCTGGGGTTTTTACGGTCAAAACTAGGTTTGAGGCAATCCGTAAACGTAACCCTAAGGTTGGTTAGACAACTAAAATTTGGACCAAGGGGATCCACCCTAGAATAGCGGCAGGTGCCTGGATATTTATTCACGGGGTTCTAGCAACTCATGATAATTTGCAGAAAAGAGGCATCCAAATTACCTGTAGATGCTCAATTTGCATGGGGAATATTGAAACTCAAAAACATCTTCGTTTCACCTATGTTCGGTCCATGAGGATTTGGGAAGAGATCTCTCGTTGGTTCGGCCGCCTAGGGCCGATCAGTTGAGAGTCTTGGCAGGAATGGCTCGACTACTACAAGGCTGAGAGTCCTTTGATTGCTGAATAATGGAATGCTGCAGTTATAGCAACTATGGTTTCTATTTGGAAGGAGAGAAATCATCTTGTTTTTTGACAACCTGCAATGGGAACTAGGAAGAATAGCAAGAGCGGTTAAAGACATTAAATACGCTGCAAATAGTTCTAACAAGTCTATGCATAATACCTTCGAAGATCTTCTCATCCTGAAAAAACATTGGGTTGGAAGGTAAACCAAGGAAGGCACCTAGAATCCTGGAATGTCGCTAAAGAGTTCCAGGGAGTGGGGTGATCAAGGTAAATTGAGATGGGGTTGCAAAAGGCAACCCGGGGATGGGTGGACTTGGAGTGGTGTTCAGAGATTCGAGTAATAAGGTTGTGGAGGGTTTTAGTGGAAAATCTTGGGATTGTCACTAATTTCACTACGGAGTGTAAGGCAATTGCTCAAGGGATTAAATTGGCTATTGAGGAAGGATGGCGTAAAATATGGGTGGAGTTGGATTCTGAATCAGTGATTATAGCTTTCAAGCAAGGCAATATTTCATAGTGGATCAAGGGCTCATGGGAGATTACCCAGGGTCAGATCGAGTGGGTCATGTTTTCCTTTATCTGGCATGAAGCAAATTTTAGTGCAGACTTGTGTGCTAATTTCGCTTGCTCCCTAGATTTAGGAAGCAAACTATGGTGGAACAATAGGCTTGGCTTTATTTCATGTTTAGAGGATTCGGATATGACGTATTTTAGATTTGTGAATTGAGTTTGAAGTTTCGGAGGCGGCTAATGCAAATGATTGATGAAAGTGGGGGTGCCAACCTGGTTGGGATGCCTATTTTCAAAGTGATGCAATGCCTTTTCCCTCTCTTTGACCGTATTTTGTAAACTTTTCTTTTGCCTTTTTTAATATAATTCTTATTTAGCAAAAAAAAATTGTATGTGTGTGTTTTTGATGGTAGGAGTGATCATCCTGAGCCAATAAGAGAGGGATGAGTGACGAACGGGATTTTTTGGATTTTAATGATGTAGTCATTATTTAAATCCCAATCGATCAACAATTTCATATAATACTTGCAACAAAAATACAATTAGTACAAAGGCAAGTAAGAGTCGAACCCATAAGGACTTGTTGAAAATCTATTCTAAACCAAAAATTAATTAATACATAAACTAGGATAAAAAGTCTCCGTAGAGATAAGATGAAATTTGCACTAATTTATTAACTTAAATTAAAATGAAGCAAAACAATTAAAGATAGTGAAATAAACAAATAAAGAGAAAACTAGGGTATTGGATTCCACCAAAAGTAAATATATATTATTAATAAATTACTATCTCTAATTTATTTTCTCACTTTTTTTAACTCAAATCATGAATAATTCAATATTCTTGACTCAGAATATTCAACTTTTGAGAATAATATTTCTTTTTCTAAAATAAATCACGTCTAATGATTACATGTCAACCGCAAGCACACATCATCAAAGATAATAATCTAATCATGGTGTGTCAATGCTTTAAAGAACATGTAATAAAAAACTATGAAAAAAAAATACGTTGTAGGAATTAATAAAGTAGAAAAGTAATTTAAAAATTAAATACTTACCTCAGTGAAATCTTCAACCCTAGTAGGGGAATTAGCCAACCATTTTAATGAAACAAAAAGAGATGAATATAATGAAAATCTTATTTGTCAAATGCTACACCACTTCTTCTTCTTATCACCCCTAATCAATGAAGCCCAGTTATTCTTGGCCAATATTATAGAGAAAGAGAAATAAAATAAAAAAAATTAATAGATGAAAAAAGAGAGAGATGGAGTGAGAGAGAGCTCTAGGCACCCCAAATTATCGAATATGTATGCATTTTTATAGGCCGAGTGAGGTAGAAAAAAAATTAAAAAATACGAAAATGATTCCTAAAAGATATTAGGGCATATGGATGAAACAAATGAGAAAAAAGAAGGGGATTAATGATAAAGATTTATGACAAAGAAAAAGAATGAAAGATAATAAATAAAAAATAAAAGAATAATGATAAATTTAAGGAAAGAAAATAAGGGGAGATTGTGCCACATACGATGACAATTGTGGAGAAAACGTTGGGAGGAGAGAGAAAATAAAGATTCTCTCATAAATGCGTATTTGACATTACAACTTTGCCCTTCTCTTTTAGATTAGTTATACTCCAATGCCCATATCTTAATTAAATAGCTCATACGCAATGTCTACCCTTGATCTTGATCAAGCAGATGATGACTTTGATTGGGCTTGATCTCTTGTGATCGTAGGCTTCATGCGTTCCACACTTGACATTTTGTCTTCAATTGGGCCCTTATGTGGTGATTGTCCTCCTCAAGCTTTATTCTCGTTGATCTAGATCTACTCGGGATACTTGATCTTGATTATGATGATGATCATTAATGTTGATGAATGTGATCTAGGCTTCCGGATGGTCTTTGAATCTCGAGAATTAGGCCAAAAAGTTATCCTACAAGAGAAAATACACGTAATTAGAATCTTAATTAGAATGGCTTTGCATGTAGGTCACCAGGACTCGATAATGCCTATTTGAAAGGTGATAATTATATACTTTTAGGCAATTATCAATGAGGGAACATAATCACCAACAGTGAGGCTAAATTACATCAAACACAAAAATCGTTAAGAACAATCAAGGGATGGGTGTCAATGCCAAATTGGAGGATCCAAGAATGTAATTGTTGACATTTTTATTAAGGATGATACTGTCATCAGAGAGTTTTTCAATGATAGAAAACATAAAATAATGTTTATTAATTAAATTTGGGGTGATTTCTTCACTAACCTTATAATAAGGAAAATATATAACACCCATTAGGAAAGTGTTCTAGATTAGAAAAATGTTCTACACTCATTGGGAAAGTGTTTTAGAATAAGAACTTGTCATTACACCAAAATTGCTAATTTGCAACGGTTTTGGACCGTTGCAAAAGCGTTTTGCAACAGTTTAGTAGCATTTCAAAATCTTTTCCAACAGTTCAAAATCGTTGTAAACTACTTTAGCAACGGTTCTTTCTATTCTAATTTGGGGAACATATTTGCAATGGTTATTATCCATTGCTAAAATAGAAACGGTTCAAAACCGTTGTAAAATGTAATTCAGAAACGGTTTAAAACCGTTGCAAATTAGTTCGTTTCAAAACGAAATGGTTCAAAACCGTTGCAAAAGTACATTTTGTAATGGTTTTAAGCCGTTTATAAATTATGTATTGCTGCGTTTGCTTAAGTTAGGCAACGGTTTAAAATCGTTTCTAAATTATATTGTACAGTTGCAAACCACTTTGAAGTTCCAAACAGTTCAAAGCCATTGTACCTATTTCCAATAAAGGAAAGAAATCACGTAAAGAAACGATTTTGAACCGTTGCAAATGTTTGAAGCAGTTTTAACAATAGGTTGCAACAGTTTTGAACCGTTGCAAAATCTGTCGAAATTAAAAAAAAAAAAAAAGCTTTTGGAATGCATGTCGGGCCCATTGCAACCTATTGCATGTCAGCCCCAAACCTTTAAACATTCAACATATAGATCACCCCTACAATAAATCAGCCCATTCTAAAATTTCTAACACCATCAGATGTGGGTTTCAAGACAAGGGTAAAAATAGACAATCCATAATTCTTTAACTTGTAAACCATGCTATGAATATCAGAATGATTTGAATTTCTGTGAGGGTGATCTCCTCACCATAGAGACCATCCTCACCAAAAATCATCTCATTCCAAAACTTCTGATCAGATATGAGGCCATTAGCTAATTCCAAAGCCTAACATAAGGACCAACCTCTTTATCTTTTTTTTCTTCTTTTTTCATCAAAACACCACCTCTTTGCTATTAACAAAACTTGTAAAGTAGGTAATTAAACAAGTGAATCAAAAGGACTAAGTCATGTCTAACATGATTCATTACTGAGATAAGGATTTTCTCAGCTAAGAGAACCAAGTTTAAGGTGTAGTTAACGAAACATTGACCAAATTAATTAGAAGGAACTATTTCAAGAAGGCAAGAGTTATAGCTTTGTAAATAAAAAAGCAATGTACTTGCACCATTTCTCTAACAAAGCTCAAACCTCCCGGTCCAATAACAGATCCTGCTAACAAATATCCACTAATAACCTGCAAGAACAAATGCACAACCATTGACAGATATACCTCAATTTAGCTCTTCAAACCTTACTTTTCCTTGGCCTTTTGGATCTTCAAAACCTTTTAAACAATCTTTTGTTCTTCAACTAAGAAGGGTCAGATAATCCTACATAAACCAACAAGAACCAATAATAAAGTTACTTAAAATTGATAAGATTCATCTCAGCACATGCAATGCAAGTCGGGCAAGTCTTTATGGATAATAACAAAACAGTGTCAGCTTATAAATCCTTGCCCATTCTAACTAGGGTCCAGTTCGGGGGACAGAGGATGAAACTTGGCTTTTCACCTAATGCTGAAGACGTCGATCCCTATAAATCCAACGGCTCTCTTTCACTTTATTTGTAATAAAGGGAGCCGAGTCGATTGGAGCCGATGGAAGAAAGGCAACACTCATTTGAAAAACGAGGGATAGGAGTTTCAAAACATTCCATGTGGCATGTTGAGAGTGGAGTAGAGTCTAGCCCATCACATCTCCCCCTCTTCTACTCTACGAACTCTGCAACTCTTCTTCACTCCTCTTATACTTTTCTTCTGCAACTATTTCCACCATTTTTTTTTCATCTTCCCTGCTACGAACATCTTACAATTGCAGTAACGCATGGGAGGGTGAGGAAAAAGAGATGTTCTCTCTCTCTCAAGTTGCTGTAACGCTTCGTGGGTTTTGGATTTGGTAGATTTTCAGGTAAAATCGACTCGCTTATCAACTCTGCCAACGTTTTAAAGCATGGGAAGGTGAGGAAACAAAAATCGCTACTCCTATGCTTCTCTCTCTCGCTAAAACCCCAAACCCTCTCTCTGTCTCTCAACCCCTAAACCTTTCCCTCTCAAATGCTTGTCTCTACAAGACTATACCCCCTCCCTCTGAAACCCCCAACACAGACCGTCGAAGAACCTGCAAGCGCCGCCGGGCCCTTTTTTCGCCAAGTTAGTACTTTCTCCGCCTCTTCTTCTTCTTCTTTTTCTCTTCTTCTTCTACTTTTTCTCTACAATTTTGGGAAAAAAACCCTACTCATGTGCATCTTTCATTTATCTCTGTACATGCTTTTTGTGCTCATTTATCTCTGTAAATGGATGAAACTAGCATTTTCTTTATAATTTCCTGTGAAAGGGGGCAGAATCCCAAATTGTTTCACATTTTATTTTTAATATTGTATAGAAACCATATGTCCATCTCTCATTTTTCCAAAACTTGGCATTGCAACATGCAGCACATTTAAGTAAACTTTAGCAGACCAATTATCCATGAAAACAAGGTGATTCTGAAGAGCCTTATGAAAGAATACCATAGAACTTTCCTCAAACTTCAGTACAAGGGCACTTAAGGAGCATAGACCACTTTCAGCAGTTATGACCCGAAGACAACAGAATCATATCCCTAATGAAATCGACCCAGTAAATGGTATACAATAATTGTGCTATAGTGATTAGTGAATCAAGAACAGAATTACAACGCTAAGAAAAGACAAAGATAACCTGAACATTTTAAGGAGGTCTACTAATAGCTTAGTTTCTCAGTGCACAATTTGATCCAGATCAAGGAAAGTTTCTCTATAAGTTGGAAAAAATAAAAACAAAAACAGAGCAGAAAACATTCCTAAAGCTTCCATTGGATGACATCAGCCGAACATATTTCAATTCAAAGTTGCTCGTGAGATAAGAGAAAGTCATATTTAACGCCTATTACAGCTCTCTGAGAACTCACATTTCGAAATTTAGTAATTCATCAAACTAAAGAGGCTGAAGCATCTACTTTTTGCTACCATTCCTTTGCTCCTTCCTTAGCCCCTTGAAATTAGGATTTTCCCGTGTCGTTGGATCGGAAACCCTTGTATTTCAACAATATTTATAAATTCTCCGAATTGGTTCACTTAATCTGCAAATAAGCAGACTTGCACAGTGGCTCGTGTCGGATATCGCCCGCACTCGGGATAGTTAGCACAATAAGAAACAAGAATAATCAGAAAATACTCAGAATAAATGGAAGGGTGAGAATGGTGGAGGTTGATTTTTAAAATATGCTTGAGATTGTTGTTAAAACTATTAGAATGAAAAAAACATAAGAGAAACGAGAATGAAAAAAATACAATAAATGAAAACAACTTAAACTTGAATTTAAAACTTATTCGTTAAACTAAAAATAAAGGCTTACAATGCTTGTTCAAATGCTTTACAACGGAAATAACATTAAACCAAATTAATCTAGAAAGCCATTAAAATATTATCCTAGAAAGCATATAAAGGTAGAGAGAAAAAGAAGAAAGAGAAAGAAGGTAGGAAGGTTAGAGAGATGAATTAGAGAGAAGCTTACCATTGAAGAGGTAGATGGTGCAACTCCGATTAGATCGATCTCAATAGGATTGAGGATTGTAGCTTTTGATTGTGATGGATGGAATGGACAACAAGGAGACATTGTTGTTTGAAGCTTTGCACCTCGAGGTGGAGGTGTTAATGGTGAGCTTGCCGGAGTTGTTTGCCGGAGAAGAAAGGTGAAGAAAAAGAGAAAGAAAGAAGAAAAAGAGGAAGAGAAGGGGGAGGGAACCAACCGAAGAAGGACACGATCTCTTATAGACTTTTTTTTTTTTTGCTTGTTGTAAAAATGATGACCGTTGGATCTAGAGAGATCCAACGGTTAGGAATGGGTTAGTTAGATGAGAGAGAGTGTGACTAGGATAGAGAGAGATGGAGAAGAGAAGAATCGGTCAAGTGAGACCAATTATCTCTTGTTGTTGCAAATGGGCATGGACATGGGTCATGGGTATGGGTCATGGGTATGGGCTTGGGTCATGGACTTACGTCATGGGCCAAAATAGACAGAGTGAGAAATAAGAAAGAGGTGAGAGAAAAAGTACAAAAATAAAAGCCTTAGTGAGTCTTGAACCCTGGTCTTCTTTATTCTCTCTCGTCCGCTCCACCAATAAGTCAAACTTATCCTTTGATGTCAATTGGTGTGGCCTTTAACACCTAAGTCCTTCTCTTGGTCTCTAGCTATTCTTTTCTCCCTTAGTCTTTTTTCCGGCTCTACGATCCTCTAGCTTTGCCCGTACATGTCTTCTATCTTTTTATCCTAGCCTGCTGGCTCTTTAAGCTTTGATAGAAGTCTTCTGTGGTTGATAGTAGGCCCGCCAGTCTTCGAGAATCGCCCGATAGGGTCTCCTACAAGTGAAAAAGCATGTAATGAGATTCAACTAAAACGGCTTGATACTGGACTATCTGAAATGTGTTTATTTCATGCAAATAGTCAATTTTCGTCTAAAGAATGCGTTATACACAATGGAAGAAACTCTTACGTGAAAAAGTCAATGAAAAGACAAGTTTTACGTAGGAGAATGTGACATCGCTATAAGGATAATGACTTAAAATAAGCAATTTTGAACGAATATCACCCCTTATTCACATCCAAAGCACCTCTTTAACACACTTAACATATAAGATATCGAAAAGAGCAATATAGCATGACCAACAATATGGGCCCAATGATTTTAGAACAAGATCCCTCTCAAAACATGGTAAAACTTTATCACTTCCAACTGTATAATTTTATAGAAGCCTGAAACCTACAGTTACCATTTCCTACTAGTACAGGTTTAATTTTACAGTAGGTACGTTGTTAATGAATACCATTGGTTCGTTGAATGATAATTTAGGTGGATTTTGTGGACTGAATTGACATCATAATGGAGCAGTATTCTCGTTTGCTGGTGCAAGTGTTCCTCAAAGCCTTCGACCATATTTGAAGATTGCAATGGGCAAAGATGTTGATAAGATTTCAGTCTACACAGACTCGAAGCTTGCTACAATGTATATCATAAATCCTAGCGGAGCCCCGTGGACATCAAGACACTTGTTGAGGTCCATTGAGAACTCGAGAGAAAAGTTTTCTTCTTTTTCCATACACCATGTGGTCGGGGAAACAAATAGAGTAGCTGATGTCTTAGCATCCTATTGTAATATTTTGGTGCTAAAATTATTTATAGTCAATACTTTCCCTGGAATCCCTGGAGTCCGATTTATTATTTTTTTTTGAAAAATTCTAAAATTTCTTTTGTTTTGGAGGTTTGTTGTGTTTTTTTTGTTCTTACATACTGTAATAACTTGAACCAATGGCCATTAGAGCCTATGCAAATAAGGACACTCCCATTTTTCCGTGTTTACAAATTTTCTTTTGCAAATGTAATGGCTGTTAACCCTATAGCATTCACTGTAATTGCTGAAATTTGTTATTCCTACACATCAATTTCAATGGTCCACTTGTTGTGCTTGAAAACTTAATGGATATTTTTGGTCCACCTCTAATGGGTTTGAATGTCCTAATGTAGTTAATAGATATAGGTAGGCATTTGGTTGATTGAAGTGGGTTAGCTGAGCTCCTAATTTGTGATATGGTTACTTCATTTGTTTACAGACATGTCGAAAACAAAATGGTATGTTGTATGAAAAGGATACTGCCCAGGAGTCTATTGTTCTTGGGAACAATGCAAAGTTCAAGTCCATGGGTACCGAGGGGCTGAATTTAAAGCTTATTCAACACTTAAAGCAGCAAAAGCAGCATCCAGAGAATTCACCATGAGTAAGAAAACCATGGAGGATGGCTCGTGTTCAAATAACGTGAGACTATTAATTTGTTGTATGTAAACTATATATTTTTTGTTACTATACATTTTTTATTCCTATATTTATGTCATTTTGCGGGTCCCTACACGTGTCAAGTAAAATGCTTTGCAAATCCCAGATGCTTTACAAATCCCAGCACAAGTCGAGATCACAATGATGATGGGTTTTGGAAGACAATACGTATTGTTATTTTGAGTGCTTGGATTGTTTTCCTTATTTTTAAGTATTAGATATGTCATAAAATGTATTAGATATTCTAAAGACTCAATGAAGGATTATTGATGAGCAATGCAATGGGGGATATGACCCCTTGATTGTAAATGTCGTGTTGATTCCATTTGTTTTACTTGAGTTCTTAATGAGGGCTTGATCACCCTTAAGGTATTGTTAACATTTAACTAATGCATTGTTACTTTGTATATCCATTTTCATCCCATGACTCGAGCATCAACCCCTGCCATATTGTTGGATGATGCAGTTGCCTCCTCCTTTGGTAGAGATTGGGAGCTAAGTGTAGTTGCACCAATAATATAAGCCTCAACACTAGAAACGATTTTCTTGAGCTGTAAAGCATCAGCCTGTGCAACTCATTACTTAGTAAGCGTGCCTAATATTTCTGACCTTGAACTTTCTTTGTTGGATTCAGAATCATTTGGAGTTAGTACCTGAAATCTTTAAAAGTGTTGGAGACAAACTTGCAATGACTCATAACCAGTCTCAACCCTTCTAGATTCAGGCATTATACAAAAATACATCATACCTTTGAAGAAGAATTTATTTACAGTACTTCATAAAACCCTCTTCAAGAAAAAGAAAGAGAGATAGAGAGAGAAATCTGCATGCTCCATCATAAATTGTTATGGATAATAAATTTAAAAATTTGTATCCCTAAGTAACTTCTTAAACAGGTTTTTCAGCATAGTATACAGAGAAAGATGCTGCCCAAATGAACTGTGGGATGATTAAGATAATACTTTAATGCCTATTATTTCATCCTTAAATTGCATTAAGACAAGGGATTGCAGATAGCCACCAAATCTTACAAAATGAATTCAATTGGTTGCTTCAACTGCTAAAGTCAAAGATCAGTTTTTTTCACAAGTTACAGTCCAAGATCAGTTTAAAACTTTAAATTAGTAAATAACCATTAGGAGTCAATACATTTAGGTCCCACATTAAAACCAATGCACCCAATCAAGGGACATATCACTATACGAAAATAGAGAGGTTATCAATATTACAAGTAGCACAACAACTTGAGTGCAAAAAGTCTTATTACAAGAGAGAGGTTATATAAACAGGGATGTTGTAGGCTCCACTCCACCTATCTCAACTCTCAAGCATGATCACTATAAAGTGCTTACCCTTCGTTGTGGGAACAATTTGCAAATCTATTTTATAACCACCAATCTGCAGATCTGTTTTATAACCACCGATTGTTTGTGAAGGCATTCAGAGGTAATTGCCATTTGCAGTACATGCAATAGCTTAAGCAAAAATGTAGTAGATCAATCATGTTTTATAAGAACCTTGGTAAAACAAGATAGGTGTAAGCAGGAATCTGGAAATATATAATAATATTTCAGTTAATAGTGAGTCCCAGGAGATCTCATGGGTTGGAACCTTCAAATGGAGGGCCACTGTAATACCTCAATGTGTGACATATTTACTGCACAAACTTGGTATCCATCCAAAATCTACCTTAGATTTTCTCTGAAATTAAATATCAGTGATGTAAAAGCACAACTTGAGTAGTTACCTTATCTAAAACAAGCTCCTTTAAGACTTTTTGTAGCTCTCGAATGACAATCTGTAATTAGGAGAGTTGAAAATCTCTGGTAATACGTCAACTCATGTAAATTAGGCAGAATAATTACCATAACAAGCATAAGTACTTATAAGCTTTGTATCGTCAACTATGGAAAGAATACAGACAAGCACCTGTAAAGTAAGCAATATGACAGAATGTACTATTTAACTCTGTAGTTTGCATTAAGGACAGAATGTTAAGAGAGAAAGTAAGGCAGTTCTTAAGTGGATAGCCTGGCATAAGGTTGTAAGAACCCAAATTGCCACTGCACGTGACACCTCTCAGGTGAGTTTAGTTTAACTGTTAAGCACTATAAAAAAACATGACCATTTCTAGATGACACACAGGAATTAGCTAAGGCATACTCAGGTCCCTTTTTTTTACAGTTATGTTCAGATATTTGAACCAATCAAAATGAAAAAGAAAGCATTATTGCAGAAAAGAGTATCTATTTCATTGTTACCTATTCATGAAAGAAATGCATGGCCAGAAAGTGTGAATACCAGCTAAAGTAGATAAAGAATGTCAGCATGTATGCAATTATGCAGCCCATGTGCATTAGGGCTAGAACAATTGACACTCACAAATAAGGGAATGATGCTTAACAGAAAAACATCAGTGGTAAGTGCTTAAGATTCATGCAAAATTATCTACCTCCATTAACAATGCCCCCTGCAACATCCTTGGAAATGTGAAATGCAGGTGAAAATAGGGTGTCTACTACGCATTGGGCAGTTCCTTCATTACATCCTTGTAGGATTTTTTAAGTAAAAAACATTAAACAAGGGAATAGTCTAGAAAAGCAATAACTGAAATAATTTCTTCATGAACATTCAAAAAGTTCTCAAGCATTCATTAAACCTTCTATGGCAATTTTTAAGAACAAAACATCAGGGACTGAACAAAACCTGCTATGTTCTTTGTTCTTTAGTAACTGATTCTTCCCTCAGCTTTACAGTATACCAGACACCAACTTCACACAGCATAACCATCAACATTACCATGGGGATTCTCCATCTCTCAAACCTATATCATTTCATGCAACATAAGCACAATAAAGAACTATTAGCCAAGATATGAAATTGATGCATACCAACCAAACTAAATAGTTAATGTAATAGGGACCAAGAATGATCATATATATTTGAATGATTTAGAAAGAATCAACTACTTTAAACCATAACAATCAAGGAGCATCCCACACAATCACAACATACTTACATATAGGATTAAGAAACTCATACCTGGGATATGAAGTAGCTAGGTAGAGTAAGAATAGAGAAATGCAAGAAATCACATGGTATATATATATATAAGAAAATGCATTAATGACATTCCTCATTGGTGTATTACATGTAGAAAAGGACACAACATGAACACAAAAGGAAATTAAAGACACTAAATCCTATTTCTTACAACAAATCTACTATAAGATGTAATAGCCTCTCTAAAAGATGCAGTGACAATTATCATTAACCCCATTCTGTAAATATAGAAGATATAACCATGGACCCAAAGGCTTTCACTGATGGAACAATTCTCTGATTTTCTAAAAGTGATTTCACTAAAGCCTTCATCCCTCATTTATTGGGAAAGATGACTAACAACATTTAAATGCTCTCTCCTCTCCCAATTTGGAGCTCGTCCCACTTGATATTTGGGGCCCTTGTAAAATGGATTTTGGATTTCAAGGTCGTTGCCGATTTGGAGTCTTATAATTTGGTCTCTTCCAACTACCACTTATAAATAACTCCAGATTAGGAGAAAAGGAACTGATATGCATCAATATTGAGCCTATGTAACAAGGACATTCCATTTTTGAAAATTTAACACAACGGACATATAGTTTATTCCAATGTTTTGTTGTTAGCCATTGTTTACAATTTAAAGGCATAGACATTGTCCATGGAAAAAAAAACCTTATAATTAGCAAGACTAGTACTTCTTCATTTTTTTTTTGTACTTCTTCATAATAGGTCACCACCCTTGACAGTCAGTTTACATTGATTAAAACGAAAATGTTACGAGCATATCAACTTGAAGCATATTTTGATTATCGCTTGTCCCTCGAAGGCTGCTCGGCACGTTTCTGGCTTCGAGCTTCGGCCAGCAGTTCTTCCAGACCAACTTAGTTATTCGGTGCTGCTATTGGCATAACAACCGGTACACCATAGGTTGGCCCAACCCAGTCCTCTCATGTCAACTTGAAGCATATCAACATGATTCATTAATCTCACATAAAAACTGAACTTGAAGCAAATAAAACGAGAAACCTTGAAATCAAATCCCATGATCAAGAGCCTGAAATTTCATAAAAATCAACAGGCCCATAATCATATCAACTTGAAGCATATCAACATGATTCATAAATTTTACATAAACAACTGATCTTGAAACAAATAAAACAAGAAACCGTGAAATCAAATCCCATGATCAAGAGCCTGAAATTTCATAGAAATCAACATTCCCAACAAAAAACGTTGGCAGGGTTGATAAGCGAGTCGATTTTACCCAAAAATCTACCAAACCCAAAACCCACAAAGCGTTACAGCAACTTGAGAGAGAGAGAACATCACTTTTTCCTCACCCTCCAATGTGTTACAGCAACCGTAAGATGTTCGTAGCAGGGAAGATGAAAAAAAATGGTGGAAATAGTTGCAGAGGAGAAGTATAGGAGTGAAGAAGAGTTGCAGAGTTCGTAGAGTAGAAGAGGGGGAGATGTGATGGGCTAGACTCTACTCCACTCTCAACATGCCACATGGAATGTTTTGAAACTCCCGACCCTCGTTTTTCAAATGAGTGTTGCCTTTCTCCCATAGGCTCCAATCGACTCGGCTCCCTTTATTAAAAATAAAGTTAAAGAGAGCCGTTGGATTTATAGGGATCGACGTCTTCGGTGTTAGGTGAAAAGCCAAGTTTGATCCTCTGTCTCCCGAACTAATATCTTAATAGGAGAGATGTTATGTGTTGAAAATCTAGATGAGTAAACTGCTAAGACACCAGTTACTGTAAAATTTACTTTTATTTTTCTTTGAGTGCAGTACATTAAGTGCATCTTACATGAATTACTGAGACATTCAGCCATAACATGTTGATTGTTAATGCAGTCAAGTTTGTGCATGTACTTGTGCATCTATTTTATGAATGTACTAAAAAGTTTTAGCTTTCATCCGAAAAAAGAATTAAGAGAAAGATGCATACCATGTTAAAAGAAATAGAGTATATGGAAGAGTAAAGAAATCAGAAAAAGCTGCAAAAATTAATAGAAGAGAACCTTAATGATTGTTTTGCTCTCAATCATTGGTGGATAATTCAAGTTCATACAAAAAGTAATCTGAGTTGTGCATTATGTCATCTATATAAGATTGCACCCAATCTTGCATTGTCTCTGTAGATGATGATAATGATATTTTGGTTTATTGTCCTCTTAGTTAATGTACTATTGCTGCTCATTTGAGAAAGTGAGTGTAGTTTTAGACTTCAGTTCAAAATCAAATAAATAACACTATTATGGCTTCTGTATGTTGCCAGAAGCATAGCAATCGTGTGAAACAGTTCAAGCAGTGATAATTTATAATCAATTTACCAGAAAAGGGTGAATGTGACTAGATGTGGATGGTGAACTCATCATGATCTGTCTAGGTTAGTTTTAAGATTTGTCGAGGTTTCTGATTTTTCTCATAATAAAATAGATAGTTTTCAACTAAAGCCATCCTATTTTGGATTTATTGGTCAAGTTTCCAACATGGTTGGAGTTCATATGATTTATTGGTCCTCTGACTACTGATCCAGTATACTAATCAAACTTAGCTCCTCACTTATAAAAAAACAAAGCATATTTTGCTCCTAAAATCATATAACATGGTATTTATTAACAAAGAATCGAAACCTAGAAACCTAAACATGGTAAATGATAAACCCTAAAATCCTTAAAAATGGTAAATCATAAACCCTAAAACTCTAAACACTAAAAGAGAGAGAGAGAGAGAGAGAGAGAAAGAGAGATACGGAGGCGATATAAAGAAATCATACAGAGGTCAGAGGCGTCATTGGAGCTTCTTCCCTGTCGTTGTTTTGGCTGGAGTGTGCAGGAACGCACTTCTGGTAGACTATATAACTTTTCAAGGGAAAGGAATTAAAAGAGATAGGTTTTACCTGTCTTTTGCCTTCTCTTTCTCTGTTGGGCCTTGTGCTCTTTGGATTACTGGTTGTCAGTTCTTACCTTGATGATCAAAGGTGTGCTATTTATAGAAAATGGCAAGGAGAAGTTAAATAACTTCCCATTTGAATGAGTGCAAAGTAGCAAAATTAGAAGGTGGTTATTTGTATAACTTCCCTTCTATAGATAGTGGGAGATTATTCCTCCCATCTCATTCTGAAAAAGTGTTTTTGGGGAACACCATTTTGAAAAAAGTCCTATTTACATGGGCAAGTCTCTTTGAGACCAAATGGGGTTTAAGTTATGATGCCTGACACCTGTACATGGCCATTGTACTAGTATCGACATGGTGCGACACGGATATGGGTACGGGACACGGTATGGATGTGTTAGTATACACACTTGGAAAGACATAACGAGAGAGGGGAAATCTGATAGAAAGCAAGAGAGCAAGAGAGATAATGGATTTGGGGATTTTAGGTGCGCCTAAACGGACACCAAATAATCCTAGCGAGGTGGTGCAGAGGGAGTTTAAGAGAGATCTGATTAGGGAGGGAGCTTGGGAGGAGAAGAAGATTGAGAGAGATTAAGGTTTGCGTGAAGGGGTTAGGGTTTGCATGGATGGATTAGGGTTTGGTTGGCATTGGTGAGATGAGAAGGAGATTGAGAGATATTAGGGTTTGGTGGAGGGGTTAATTAGGGTTTGCGTGGGGGGGTTAGGGTTGGGGTGGCGTGGCGCTGGTGAGGGGAGAAGATGATTGAGAGATTATCAAGAACGAGCATGCCAGAGATTGAGAGAGATCGATAGAACTAATGACTGAAACTAATAGTTGTATATTTAGGCCCAAAGTGTCGTTCGCGCAGTTTCTATTTTTTTTTTTACCAATTTATTTGCAACGTTCTTAACCGTTTCTAAATTTTAGCACGCTTTTAAACACGGCTATAAACCATTTCTAAACATAAGCAATGGCAACGATGCTATTTACAACAGTTCATAACTATTTTAACACCTATAATATATATTCCTACTTCATACATGAATTGTTGCAACGCTTCTAAAATTTTGAAATGGTTTATACCCGTTGTCAAGTACTGAAATGGCTATAAACCATTGTAAATTAGAAACGGTTCAAAACCATTTCAAATGGTATGACATTGGGGGTTGCAAATTGGCATTTTTTGTGTAGTGCGTCCTATGCCCATTGGAAAACTATTGGTTAGGTTAGATTTCTTAAGATTATTCTCTTTCTAATTTTATTAGTTATTCTCCTTTTTATTTCTCATCATTGTAATTGTCTATGTAAAGCCTCCTAGGAATACTGTAGAAAATGCCTCAAATTATTCAATAAATAGTTTCTTATCATGGTATCAGAGTCTCTCATTTTCTGAGATAAAGTTCTCAATTCCGTGCCCTTCTAGTGGGTGGTATAGTCACCATCCGCTAAGTACCAAAATCTCTTTACTTTTCGTCTTACTATTTTTATCCTTGGGTCGTCTAACCTGTAATCCATGCATCGACCCAAAACCCAAGATAAGGACATGAGAATTCAAATAAAAATATTGGGTGAACCACATATGAAGTCCATATGGGTCAAACATAAATCAAGTATCAAGGTCAAGTTTAGTTCAAGTCTAGTTGTGTCACGCATCGGATCCGGGCACCTTGACCCTACCCAAACACTCGTGGATTGATCTGTTTACTCAAGATCCAAGGTGTGATAAAAATAAAAATATCAAAATGCTCCAAAATAATTATTAAAAATTTTTAAAATTCCTAGTAAATCAAAATAAAAATCTTTTGTAAAGATAGTTTTATTAAAGGGTCGGGCTCTAGTGACAGCCCTAAAATGACAGGCTCCCGTTACAGGACACAATCTGAGCCACATGGCTCACTCTTAAAGGACTGACCATATGGATCTTTGGCCAATCCCTAGGTGGACCTACAAACCAAAAATCAGCCTGATTAATAATTTCTAGGCATTGGATCTTTATACCTCAAATACTGCTCAAATTCCCACAGTTGAGATCTACCCATGAAAATAAGTCCAATCCAACGCCTAGAAATCACTAATCAGGCTAATTTTTGGTTTGTAGGTCCACTTAAGGATATTATTTTGCGATTTAAGGATATGGTACTAAAATTAACCAAAATCTTAAATTTAATAAAAAATATATTTATTGTTCCATAATTTTCTAAAAATCATTAAAAATAAGTTTTGTAAAGGCATTTTAATTAAATTCACCATTTAATGCGTAAATAGAATTTATTAGTCGATTATTGTAATAAATTATTTAAAACATTTATCTATATGGGCACCCCCAAAAACACCATTTACTATTTTTAATGAAGCTGTTATTGTTTACAAATTTGCTATAACGGATTCTGTTAAAAGCTTTAAAAGGTGATAAATTATGACTTGCATAAATTTTAAAACTGTCAAAAGAAAACCAAATTAAACAAACTAAGTGTCTATTAACATTTAATCAAAATAAACTTAATTTACATCAAATAAACTTTAAAATATTATAAAGGACATCTAAGTTCCAACATCGACGCATTCTAGTGCTTCTTTCATCATCTCCAACGTAGTGTCGTCCTCAAACGAATCTGAAATGGTTTTAGGAGTGAGGCAAACACTCACTAAAGTTTTTCACTGAAACATGTGAATAAGTCAATACGAGATTCGCAGACATGTTTTCACATATTAATTTTTTAACTATAAATATAAAAAATTCCAATGCATAAGTAAAAAATAGAAATTTAAATTCACACAATCTATACAAAGGGTCTCCTTCTTCACCTGTAAAGAGAGTCTTCTTAAAGTTTTTGGGTCTTTCATCATGGGAAACTCACTCTCAACTTGCTTAATCACTTCTCAGCATTATATATGAATGCATGCTATACAGAGGGTCTCCTTCTTCACTAGTATAAATGATCTTCTCAAGGTATTTAGGTCTTTTATTTTGAGAAACTCACTCTCAATTTGCTTAATCGCTTCTCAACGTTATATACAAATGCATGCTTCAATAAATAAAATGGTCATAGTAACAACGATATCCACATATGGGATTTCCAGTATTCAACATGTTATCAACAACTTATCATGCACGTTAACAACACAAGAAAATATTTACAAGCTAACTATTAATATATGCTCATAAATTTAAGATAAAGTATTAAAAGAATTATGGGAAGGGTGCCTACTTTAAACCTTTGTTGATGTTCCGAAAGTCTTCACAAAATCCAAGAAGGGTCAATGGATGAGATGAAAGAAAAATGAGATAGATATATTCTTCAATATGAGAGGTGACTAGGTTTTAATGTGAGAGTTTCTAAAGTTTCTCATAAATAGATTATGTGAGTAGATTTAATTAGGATTTAAGTTTTTATTTAAAATGATGTCAAATTTTGACCACTAGATCTGAGATTTATGTAAGGTTAGAATCAATTAGGGTTTTGGTTGAAACATACTCTTCATCTATCATAAAAATCAGCAACCACTTAAAGATTTCCTATTTGAATTAAATATCTAATAGTTTCTATTTTATCTCAATTTAAAAGTGATTTTCGACACTTTATATGGGGTGTATCTAACAACTCTCTAAAAATCCTATTATAAGTTAACTATGGGTTAGAAATGGGCCCAAGGCCCATATGTATCAAATATGCTTAGGATCATTCTTAGTCCCAAAATGCCTCTAAATTGGCTCTAAATTGAAATAACCAAAATACCCCTAAAAAGTTTAAAGTATTACAAATCTACCTAAAGTCAAAGGTGTAAAGTCGTATTTTATAGTATTGCCAATTCCATGCCAAGTGTATGTCATGATGTATATATCTTTGTAGGTTAAGTCAATTAATATCTAAGATAAAAAAAAAAATGCATGAAGAACAAGGTTGCATTATATCAAGCTCTATTAATAAATCACCTAATCCAATGCTATCATGAATGATCAATCAAACTACTTTAAGTACTATCAATGCATTTGCTAAATATTAGAGAGATCAAATAAAATATTAAAGTATGGAAAGCTCAAGGTTAAGGAAAATGTGCATCGAGTTCTGACCTGCTTTAAGCCTCGTTCGCCAAAGTTTAATTCTTCATCAACTAGTTTTAAATGTTTTAGAAGTGTTCAAAGATAATCTAAAGTGATCCGTACTCAAAAGGTATATCAGGTTTATATCTTTGGATAATCAGCAATTAGTTTGACTTAAGTGACAAACATCTTATCTAGCCTTGTGCTATAAATCATAGGATTGGGTAATAAAATATATATCCACTTATTTCAATTCTTATTTCATTGGATAACTAATTTCATTAGCATTCTAACGGGCTTTGAATCACTCAAATTCAACATTGGATGTAAACGTTATGGCCATTTAACCAAACCCATGTTGTTCTTGTTTTTGGAGTTGGGGCCCCAGATTTTGCGCACTCCCCAAACTTTCTCGTGCACCCTTAGACTTTCCAAATTAAGAAAATTTGACCGTTGAATTGATTTTGTTTTTGTTCTATATATATGGGTTCTTGCCTATTTCATGAGACATCACTTAGGAAGCTATTTGCCCATACTTTGGACTCCTAAAGTGTGCATTTTTTATGACCTAGAATCATTGTATCTTCACACAAACAAGTAAAAACCCTTAAAGACCTTGAAGGCTTGTGAGCACAATAGTAAAGCCACTTGCTCAAGACATTCGAAGCCTTTGTGGGTAGAAGCGAATGCCCTACACGTGGAGAAGAGCTTAGCAAAACATCCTACAAAGCTTCAACACTTCTCACCATGGACACATCTTTTAAGAGGTTAGTTTAGTTGTTTGTTTGAATATCAGCCTATCAAGAGGCATTGATTTGTTTTCTAAATTGATATTCTAATTGCTTAGAGTCATTGTGAGTAGATTCTCACTTTGGACTTGGGAGAAATCCCATGAGAGTTGTGGAGATCCTTGACTCAATTTGCCTAGGAGTTTAGCTAGGTGTTTGAGAGATTTTTCTCTCATATTTTTGGTTGAGTAGATTCTTAACGGCCGTATTGGGTTCCATGGATTCCTAACATGTTTCATTCAACAGTTTAAGAGTTGTAATACTTGATTGAGTGTATAAAAGAATAACTTGTATTGAGCATTTACGAGTGGATTTAGGTGTATATACTGAAATTCAGTCCGTTCCTTTTATTCAGAAATACTTAGAAGGCAGTGGGGTTGATTAGGTATTAAAATTCTCTTTAAACCTAACACAATTTATTGGTCCGGTAGGGGTAAATTAAATCGCATGTAACATAATTAAACAGTTGATTGGTAACAGTATGATTATCACAATCGACTAGGATCGAATATATCTCCGTGATATATTGTTTATTTGTTGTTTAGATTGATCTAACAATTATGCGAAGAGTAAACAATCAACAACCACAACACATGCGAGTTTTTACATGGAAACCTTAGCCAAGAAAAACCACAGGACCATGTCCAGACGAAAAGTATCACTAATTGAGAAGTTTCGAGTTACAGAAATTACCTACATAGCACCGTTGCAAATACAACATCTAACCTTAGCGTGGAGCCAGAGGACGTGGACAGCTGCCGGCGTGTCCACGTCCTCTGGCTCCACACTACGAGTCACACACGCGCCCTCCTAATCACGAAGCCTTTGCGCTTGTTCAGTTTGGTACACCCCAAACCTACCGTCGATCAGTACACCTCAATCTTAATTTTCGCTCAATGGTCTCTGTCGAAGGCAAATGATTCAATACGCCCTGAACCCCAAAGTTGCTCAAATAGTGTTGAGACATATTGGTACTCTCTGGCTTAGTAGGTTATGATTCTAAATGAAAAACCTAAACAGAGGGAAGATCAAGCACTCAGCTTTGATCGAAAGAGAAGAGAAAAGCTCACAATTATGACAAATGAAGCTAGGGTTTATGGTCTTCGTAATTGACAACTCTTATGTAGAAACTTTCTCTTGTTGTCTATCAATGTGTGTATTTTCTAAATCACAAAAAGGTTCTTTTTATAAGAGATTAGAGAGCACAAGGTTGTGCAAGTAGTGGGAGAGTAGGATCATGAAAATCGGATCTAGAATTAGACCATTTCTGCAAAGTCTAATCGATTGTACATTAGGTCCAATTGATTGTACTATATGTATGGGTTTTATATTCGTAATTACAATCGATTGTCCACAGGGTCCAATCAATTATTCACTTTGAAAGTTCTATCCTAGATGTCCAATCGATTCTACATAAAGGTCCAATCGATTGTTGAGTAAATTCCAATCGATTGTACTCAGAGATTATTTTGTCTCGTATGGTCCAATTGATTGTACACAAAGGTCCAATCGATTGTACATAGATTGGACCTCTATCCAATTAATTGTAAAGTAATTAAACTCCAATCAATTGGACTTCCCTCAGTCAATATTTTTACTTCTTTTGTACCAACTTGACTTGGCTCCGTCTTTTGACTCGGTTCAACCATTAGATTAACATCTTTTAATATCCTATTCATATGGTCACTCACTTAACTTCATATACGATTGTACACGTTCTTCAACGGAAAAATAACAGTTACTCAGATGACTCAAGTCATCAACCGTCTGATTCTTGTAATCTTCGTCTTTTAGTCTTCACGTAGTCGGCGAAGGATGCTCACCACAACATCTTCAAAGCTACACTGGTTCTCATAGTAATGGTTACAAGAATGTTTTGGGTCAAACGTAATACTTGCTAAAATAGAATATGAAAATATTCCTTATATGTACATCAAACCACTATAATTCTCTTGTATTATGGATTGCATTCTCATTCTCTCTTTCTTATCTTGCTTATCTTGCCCATCTTACTTTATGGTTGAATGCTCCTATGATTAAAGTCTTGAATATTTGTATTTGAGATTGCATTTTATTTTGGAGATTTGAACTATAATTTTTAATTGACAAAGAAATTGTAATTGTCTTATTCACCCCCCCTTCTAGGACTTCTCATAGTTATTAAAAGGGAATTTCAAAAGGAGGCCAACTAAATGCTTAAGCAAGTGAGAACAAAAAATCATGAATTTTAACATGTCGAAAAATAGTAATGTTAGTCATGTAACCTAAGAAGTACAGGTACATCCAAGGGGCATACAACATTGAAACCTATTAGACCCTTTTGTGTGACCAAGCATCTCCCACGATAGTCTCCAACCAAAAATAAATCCATAATAATAATAAAGATGTATGTAATAAAAAACTATGATGTAAAATATGCTCAAAATTATTAAATAAACTACATGCTTTTTTTCAAAAGTTCCAAAAATAACAACTAAGAAGAAAAGAGATTTTTTAGTATAAATCATAGATAATTTAATTTAAAACTAACATAGATATCATAGGTTTAATGTAAATAATGAGGAGAGAAAATCTCTCTTAAGTAAGTTTAAAAATTGAATCTTGAATGAATAAGCAAAAGTTTTCTTCTTTCTATTCTTCTTCTCAACAATCTTCTTCTTGTACTCAATCTCATTGATGAATTCTAGGGTTTAAAAATCCTAAAAGGTGCCCACGGCTAGGGTTAGATTTACACTAAAGTTGCTGAATTTTTGGAAAAAAGATTGGTTTAATGATGGAAAAAAAGGGATTAATTTAAGGTTTAGGGAGAGATAGAGATGACAGATCAATTAGGATTTAGAAGGAGGCGTACGACCAACATTATATGGTTGTTGCACAAAAATAACTTAAATAGGGTGGGACATACCCCTATGGTCTATTATGGAGTTAGGTTTTGGGGACAAGTTCTAATAGATTTTGGATTAAATCTCACAAAGTCCTTATAATTTAGGCATAAAAGGAGAAAAGAAAAATAAAACTCAAGAGAAAAAAAAGGGGGCTTTACTGTTATAGAGCTTAGAGCCTTTGAGCTCAAAATAAAGTTCCAAAAAAAGGGTAAGTGGCTAGGCTACTGATTTATAGGATTGGACCTACGCCCATGACTTAATAATTAAGGAAAGTTTACTTAATTATTAAGATAATTAATTAATTAACCTAAGTTTGTGTGGCCTACAGGTCACCTATTATTTAAATAAATATACAACTTAGGTTATCTAAATATGTATAAATAAATACACTAGGTTGTAGGATGTATGACACACATACCCACTTATATGTATGCACTATATATATAGTATATGCACACATACACATTAGTCAATTAAAAGAACATAAATATCAAATACGTATGAGTTTGAATCTTCTATCACTTATTGTTGTCGTTGCCATTCCTCGTGTCACGCCTCATAATTCGTACGCCAAAATATCTTTATCTGCGCATGAATCATGAGACGCGATCAGAAAACAGATCCCCAAAAACATGCCATAACAATATAGTGCCAAAAACATGCCATAACAATATAGTACCAACTGGTTAAAATACAAAAGACATCTAAATCATTAAATTAAAACTAATAATCTAATTAACCGTAATATCTGAATTGGTGTAAATATTAATTGAATGAAAATACAATCCAAGTCTCACTACACTTGACTCTCAAAATAAATAACTACTCTAAAGATATCCCCCGTACTAACTAAGTTTGATCCTATGTGCACCTCTACTATCCGTGCTGACCTGAAAATAAGAGAGCCCATGAGAGTGAGTCCAACCGACTTGCAAGTAAAAACCACATTAAGCCTCTCGGTGCACTTGTACATAACATCATTTCAATGGTACCCCAAAGTATAACACGATCAGGAATATAGCTCAATGGATATGTATACAAGGTCATAAGTAAACCAACTAAGGATTCAAACTATTCAACCTGTGCATGCACAATACGTGCAATTGCAAAACAAACATTAAGGATATAATTACATTCACATTCTCCATTAACCATGTAATGTTAATAATGAAAGGCACCCAGCCTAAATGTAATTATCAACCTAACCTACATGACTCAAATGAAGATTATACATAACAATAAGCAACAAATATCTACGAATGATACATTACAGTTAACCATGCATAACTATCATAAGATAAAATATTCAAATTCAAAGATATGATGCAATGCTCATGCACATGTCACAATGGACAATCACAATAAGATAAATACGCATACATAATGAAAGTCGATAACTGATGCAGTGCTTATGCATTAATTATTAATTAGTCTGACATCTCGGATGGTCAAGTTAACAGGTTTAATTGATTCAACGAATAGATAGTCAAGTAATCACTAACGATTTAGGGTCTTGCACTTAAGGACTTCTCCTTGTTCCCTGCTTGCTATTTTGGGTTTGACGACCCACCCAAGGACCTATCAGAAGTGCTGATACATAGCGGCTCTTCAGATAAACCCTACAAATATTTTAGGTTTGATGACCTGCCCAAGGACCTATCAGAAGTGCTAAAATACAGCGGTATTTCAGATAAACCCCACAAATATGGGTGTGCTCAACCTAAGTCATCTATTATGCTCTCGACATGACGAACAATATAATAATAGTTGAATTAGTCATGCATTATAACAATCCACATGATTTATAGTCATTTTAAATAATTATCATATTCAATACATGCACGATAGGTCAAGATACATTAAAAACCTAATAAATTGTATAATTTATCATTTTACATAATCCGTAATTAATGTATTATATAATCATACTCAAGAGATGGACAACAATATCAAAATATTCTAAAGATATAGCAAATAATGTATTCTAATAGATATACACAATTCCAAGTAGATACATATCAAGAATCATAAACGAGATGAATCTACTATATACACAAACCAAAGTGAGTATATATCCAACGGACCTAATGTAGGTCATACTCATACATCTATGAGCATACATGGTGGTAGTCAACGGATAACAAGTACGAATCAGCTACTATGTCTATACACAAGTTCATCGTAACCACTACATACAATTCATAAATATAAGATCATGTAAAAAATGACATTCTCTCATATACACACGTATACAAGGCGGTACGAACTTCCACAAGCAAACTCATAGGAAACTTGGCCTTACTATGCAAAATTGACTAGGGCGATCGACCCCTCAGAGGGTCAAGACAACGTCAATCGGTCGTCAAGGTTCGGTTTACCTGATCAGTCGACTGCTCAGAGAGGCAAAACCTCGATTTTGGTCTGTCCGGTCGACCCCTCATTTGTACAGTCGAGATCTTAGTCTCTGATTATCTTGAAGCTCAATACGAAGGAGAAAATCATGTTATTCATTAAGAAAACATTAGGATAGCTGCAAAATACATGCTTCTAATCTCATTAAGATAGCAAAGATCATCATGAATATAATATACCACAAAGGCGAATGCATTGAATTGATAAAAAACACATGTCCCATAAGAGAAGAATAAAACCATCCACTCATAACATGCCACAAGAAAAAGCAAGAAATCATATTAAAGGTAAATACATCATAAACACAATTCCTAATGAACCCACATGCATCCATACAATCAAAACATAGAAAACAAAAATGTTAATATAGAATTCACTCGTCTGTTAATCGCTAAAGCTACGAGGAAGATTCGATGCGATCTGAAGAGTCTTTACCAATCCTTGCTCCAAAGAGGAAAAGAGGGAATAAAGAATAGAGACTAGGTTTAGGGATCAGAGAAAAGTGATTTTCATCACTCTCTCTTAAGCTTAAATAAGTCAAAAACCCTAGTTTAAATAATCTAATGGGCCCGAGGCCCATGGGTATCAACTGGGCTCCAAACTCAATAATAAAAAGGCCTAAAAAGTCACTAAAATGGCCTTGAAAGTCGACTCCAACAAATATGACTCAAACAAACAATAATAGAATATTAATAATAAATATCCATAACTCTTTACTAATTAGTTAATAATTATTAATTAAAAAATTGGGTCATTACACCTCGACCTTGTTCTTTAGATCTCTAGCCTTGTTGGCCTTATCATAACTCTTTATACTACGTGCAAGCAATTTTAGAACTGCAATCCTTCCCCTGAACTTTGATTGAAGTTCTCTATCAAACTTAGCCATCAATAATTCCGCTGCCACTATGTATGGAGCAAATTGAGAAAGCTCAGCAAACTAGGACTCATATTAAGCCACAGTGCTAGTTCCATAGACTAATTGAATGAAGTCCATCATCTTCTTGTCTTTGACCTCCTCAATAATATACTGCTCTAGAAATAGTTCCTCGAACTTAGTCCATGTCATCACGTCAATGTCTCAAGTCCTCTGCATCGAGTCCCACCAAAAGTCGATATATGCCTCAAGCATGTACGATGCTAGAAGAGCCTTCATGTCAACGGCAGATCGCATCATCTTGAAGATTTTATTCGTCTGCTTTAACCATCTTTCTACCTCCAAAGAGTCAAAATAACCCTAGCTTAAAGATTGGAGGGTTCAGATTCCTGAATTTCTTGAATGCAGCATCCATCTCAAATTATAGGTCACTTTGCCTAGACTGAGTCTGTCCATGTGCCTGTTGATGCTAGATCACAGTGGTTATGTCCCAAAGAGCCTAGAATATCACTAAAGTCCTAATGTGCGATAGTGATAGCAGGTATGGTAGTGATATCAAGTCTGATAATATCGACAATAGGAGTGTCATGGGTAATGGGCTCAAGTATAGCCTTAGAAAAGTTTCCCCAACATTGGCACGGGTACCATGTATCCTCATCATCTATTAAATAATAAAATATCGGTGTCAAGTTCTCAACAACAGGTTATGTAAAGTATGAGAACCTAAGTTCTAGCAAAGTATGAGATTCTAGGTTCTCATATCAAATCAAATAATCAACAAGAAAGCCCTAGGAACTAAAACTTAGGCTTTGATATCACTCTATCACACCCTAAATCTGGGACCTAAGACATGACCCATGATCTGTGGACCTAACCCATAATCCATGGATCCTCTGACCCACAATCCATGGATTGACTCAAAAATCCAAGATAAAGGTATATAAGGGTTTAAATGAAAATATCAGTCAAACTGCATATAAATTCAACATGGGTCAAACATAAATTAAATATCAAGGTAAAATGAGGTCAATTCTAGTCAAAGGAGGTCAACCAAAAGCTTAAACACATGAAAACCGAAAAATCATGAATTTAACATATAAAAAACTATATCATTTAAACTTCAGAAGATCTTATCTCTATCATTGTAGATTGAAACATGGTTAGATCAAATGCCATTGGACCTACAATGAGATGAATTTTAAAGAAAACACCTTTGGAATAGAATCTCAACTCTATCATTAAGTTACAAGGATGTTTCTCTACTAACATAGGTCTAAAAATAGAAAATGGCCGAATGAAAATCACAGAAACCCTTTTTTTTCTAATTTTTTTAAACAAAATCTGCATACTTGGACAAACAGGTTTTTGAATGAAATAATTTTCAAGAGATTTATAAAATATAAAATAGTAAGGTTCTTGAGATAAACATGAGAGATATAGAGGGTTTAAAAATCTCATTTTCTTCTATCAGTCTACAGTATAAAATCTATAACACAATAGATAAGAAGAATCTGAGGATGAGGCCTTCAGATTCAAAAACTAGACTTGAAGACCTTCAATTTTTATGTTCATAGAAAGTCTAGATCTAAGTCTAACTAGTTTATACTTTGGCCTCAAGGTACGTAAGATACGCCTTTGCAAGTCTAGAAAACCTACAAGAATCAATCCAAATATGACCATCAACAGAAGGGATAGATGTCAAGAAATTCTAAAACTATATAGTCATTAGGTCCTATGGTTACAAAACCATGGGCTTTAGAATCGAGTTGTTTCGATCCTCAAGCCCAAAGTTATGATCAAAACAATGACTCATATGCAAAAACTTTTGAATCAAAATAATATAACAAAAGATATAAAATCATGCATTCAATAAGCTTATTTTATTGGATGAGTCTCAAGAGGAATGGGTAAAGACGCAACATGTCAAGCCCTGGTAAGGTTCTTCATTTGAAATCCTTAAAGGCTTATGAGGGAACATCATTATCATCAAACCCTCTCCTCTCATCAAAAGGGTTGAGCTCTTAAATTGAGTCGAAATATGATCCAGATGTTTCCACCCAGTATCACAGCTCCAGCTTCCCTTCCTATGGTTAGTGTCCCCCAAGGTCCATCAGGGTCTAAGAGCATGGGTCAACATGGTTATTGGACCCGCCTTGAATTGGCTCATGACAATGACTTGTCTAAAGTTTGTATATATATGGCATTAATTGGTAACTACTTTCATCACTTATTTCTCTTACAATATGGATATCCAGTTGATTAGGTGATACCTAAAACTCATCAAGCGACAGTCGGATGAGTCTTTTAATTACCAATTTCATAACCCGTTGAAGGGCAAAGGTTACAGAAGCTATCGACCATCCAACGGAGTATGATCTGAATAGTTATGAGCAAGCTGAACTATGAGTATGCCAATATGTTGACCCTTTCCAACACCCATTCTTCTAAGGGTTGCTCTACGGGCACCCACGTCTTTAAGCTGGGCACCCCACTTGGACCAAAACACCCCTCCCTTCAGCCGAGCACCCACCCCTTCTCCTACCATCCTCCTTTTCTCTCCCTTCCTCTCTACTGTAACTCTCTCCCCCTACTCTCTCTCTACTGTAACTCTCTCTGTCTCTCTCACTCTACCCTCTCTTACTCTCTCTCTACTGTAACTCGCTCCCCTTCTCTCTCTCACTCTACCCTCTCTCTCTCTCTCTCTCTCTCTGACTTTTAGCCTCCACGGTACTACACTACCGTGGGGGCTACAACTCATTTTTTTCTTCTTCTTCTTGATCCAGGAGGATTTCTCAGGAGATTGTTTGGGGACCCAATATATCGGTATTGAATGTCCTTGTCACTTTCATACGCATCGTCTTCGCTAGTGTTCCAAGGACTGTTTCTAGAATAACTGGGCCATGAGAATGGTTGAGGAGCCGATTTGTTGTAGCCCCCACGGTAGTGTAGCACCGTGGAGGCTAAAAGTCGGAGAGAGAGAGAGAGAGAGAGAGAGAGAGAGAGAGAGAGAGAGGGTAGAGTGAGAGAGAGAGAGAGGGGAGGAGTTACAGTAGAGAGAGAGAGGGGGGGGAGAGTGAGAGAGAGGGAGAGAGAAGGAGAAGGGACGGGAAGGGGGTGGGTGGGTGCCCAGCTGAAGGGAGGGGTGTTTTGGTCCAAGTGGGGTGCCCGGCTTAAAGACGTGAGTGCCCGTAGAGCGACCCTTCTTCTAATTGTTGATAGCCACTTTAAAAGCTTAAGCTGGTAGAGGGAGGTGCCTGTAACTATGTATACCAAAGGGTCCATGGGTCTAATAGAGGCGAAGTGCTGGCCACACAACCAAACAACACATTCTAAAAACACACCCCCTCAGTACTTTGCAGAGACTCGAACTGGTGACCTACTGGGATGATCTCTTGTTCAGATATAATTTTTTTTTTTTTTTTTTGTAATCATGCTCTGAGCTCTGATACCATGTTGACAACCACTTTACTCTAAAAGCTTAAGCTGTTAGAGGGAGGCGTAATTATATATATCAAATGGTAACGGGTCTAACAAAAGCGGAGTGCTGGCCATACAACTAAACAACACACTCCAACGACACTAATCCTTAGTTATAGTAGGCATCCAGATCAAAGATGCATTAGCCAAATGCCTTAGTACATGTCTCACCCCACCATCACAAACCTAGCACTGGAAAGCTTTTACATCGAATACCCAACCCAAAAAAGTAAAAGTCATTGGGACTGCTCTTTAGCCAAGCCCAACTTTTATGTGACCCCATAGAAAAACCATTTCCCAAATACCTAGGTTTAGGTAGCCCAGCAAAATCCCAACCTAGTTTAGAGGCAAGAAGCACCCATAAATAATCAGGGTCAAAAAGAGTAGGGACAACAACATCACAGCAAGGGTACAAAGGTAGAAAACCAATGAGACCCCCTCGAGTCTTGACCACTTAGGTCGTTCCATGAGTTCCATGCTACCCGGTCTTATCAAAGAGGTCTCATCAAAGTTCTAGCTCCTCATCCTCTTAGTCTTATGTTCTTTTCTTTGTCCATTGATTAGGGTCTAAGGTTCATGGTGTTGGGTCTCGTGACGCATTCTCTTTCTTTTTCTTTATTGGGAATTGTCTTTTGTCACCAGCGGAAGAAAATATCCAAACTCCATAAATTTTTTATGATAATTGTAGCGTCCAATAACAACAATAAAATCATGACACGTGTACCTAAGTCAACTGGATGACTACGGTTTTCCCCTTTCTTTTGCATTTTTGTTTAGGCTGGAGCTCTCATTCACAGTTAGACGACAGGTGACCCTATAACAACGAGAAATTTTTTGAAAGCGACGATCATGCGCCAATAATCGTGCGGCACCACATATATCCATGGTTTATGCTTTGGTTTTAAAAAGACTTTTTAAAAAGTAACCATGGGTATATGTGGCGCGCTATCATTGGCGCGCATGATCGCTGCTTCAAAACTTTTCGTCTATAATTACCCAATTTCGTAAATATTGACGTCAAGCAAATTAGTGTGGTATGAGTTCCCTCCTGTATGGCTGACGAACAATACAGTAAGGTCCAGTAGATTTCTCCCTTTTGGGAGAGAGAGAGAGAGAGGAGAGAGAGATGAAGTGGGGCAAAAACAAATTTGATAACCTCGAAGAAAGGTCAGCATTTGTTTACTTTTTGGGCTTTGCATCCCATTATTGTCACATCAATGGGATGGTGACAAGATTCTACAAATAAATCTTTATTCTGTGCTTGTCAAACCCTAAACTTTTCCCTTTTAATTACAACCATTACTTACAACATTCCTTCTTATTATAGTTGAGATTGGATTGACTTCTATGCATTCCTTTATACATACAACAAAAATGATGATATCTATATATGTTTTCTAAGCGATGGGCCTCCTCTTGGATCTTGCTCCGGACATAAAATCAACCAATAAAGATCATAGTTTTCACTTATTTTATCATCCTTCCTTCCCATCGTTCGATTCCCTGATTGGTTCCATCTGCATCGTCGCCGTTCATTTACTACCATCCCAATGCTTACAATCTACTAGACATTTATGACTGCTCGATATCCATCGGATGGGTTGAAAACTTATGTTGAAATTGAGTAATAGATGTAATAAGTCACTACAAGAAAATTAGGTATTAGTGACGGGCTTTTAGCTGGCTGCTATAGAGGGCTTTTAGCAGCGGCCAGAGGTTGACTTTCACTATAGAGTTCGTGCAAAAAGTTTGGAGGAAAATTTACCCCTTTAATTACCGACTACAACCTGGCTGCCGCTATACGTACTTATATCAGCGATTTTTTTTTGGTCGTAGCCAATTAATTGACCGCCATATAGCTGTTAATACCGCAGCTAAAAGTTTTCTATATATAAAAAACAAAAATTTGGGGTGTGCATTCTGTTTTCTTCCCATCTGTCTTCGCGCCCGAACCTCTCCAAACGTCTTCTTCCTGCTGCCGCCGTCGACAGACGTCGTCGCTGCTGCTGTTGCCGTCTAACGACTGCTCCCGCCGTTGCCATCGGGTGAGCTTTTATATTTTTGTTTTTTGTTTTCAAACCCTAATGGGTTTTGCTGACTACCACCTGTCGGCAAAGTTACTTACTGCCCACAATGTGAGCCACGTGGAATATTCTTATAGATTTGTGCGCGTATGGATCTATGGCTCATCCCTAGGTGGATTATATTCTATGCATTGGATATATTGGAGTCATTTTCATTTGTAGATTTTTAACCGTGGAATTATTGACCATTATTTGGGGAATAAAGATCCAAAGGTTTGAAATAAGCAATCAGGCTAATTTTTGGTCTGTAGGTCCACTGCTAAAACATACATATAGCGACAGTCATTAGCAGCAGCTAAAAGGTACGTATAGCAACGGTTACACTGGCCGCCACTATATATCTTGTAAATGCCGCTAAATATGGTATTCCCCATGACTTTTTTGTCAGTTGGGAGGCAAGCACTTTTAGTGACGGCCATTTCTAAGGCTGACTGCCACTAAAACCTTTAACGACAGAGCAGTTAGTGGCAGTCGATGGTTTAGTGGCGGTTATGAAGAAAAAAATTTAGAGAACACGTAATATTATTCAATAAATTATTAAAAAAAAAAATTATTTTCTTTCTGATGGTGTGATGGTGGGTGTTTTACACTTTCCTTATTAGGATGACATATGCAAAGTTTACATCAAGGGGACCACCAGCTCCAGTGGAAATGGAGTAGCAAGAGAGTGGTAGGAAATCCCACACCAAGCAAAAATTGAGTTGTAAAGCCGTGTGTGATTTACTCATTAGCAAAATTGAGTCAACATATATTATTTTAGCTTTTATAAGGTTGCCGGTGATATGTGAACAAGTAAAGAGCCACTAACTTTTATTTTTCTTTCTTCCCTTTTTTTTATTTTTTGAAGGTCCGCGTGCCAATGCACGATCTTAACTTGTCTCATCTCACAAAACTTAAAGAAGAGGACTCGTGCTTTTGCCTTTGACACGTGCTGAGCCATGATTACACTAGAAGGAGCTATCTCTACCAAAAAGTAAAGCATGTCTAAAACGACAATAGCAGCCACTACGATAATGGACCTTTTAATCTTATTGGGGTTTAGGCCATGATGTGTATCTATTTCACTTTATTAACAAGGTTTATTATTGTTAGCAAAGTTTCCATGTTGAATTCTAAATTTCTTCCTCCTCTGACACTAGTCGTACTCAGATAGGAAACAGGTGGGACCAACACATGTGGCACGATCGTATGCAGCACATCATCATCATCATCATCATCATCACTATCATCAATAACATCGAATCAGCCTGATGATGTTGACTCGGAAAGGGTCGATTAACTCCAATCATTCAACACCGGCATGCTTAAGAAATATATGGATTTCAAAATGCCAAATCCATGTTTTAAAACTCGGAACTCGGACAAAGTCATTTGGGTCGGCTCGGCAAGTTTTAAAACATAGTGTTGCCAACATGAAATAGCAGCCACTACGATCGATAATGGACCTATTAATCTTATTGGGGTTTAGGTCATGATGTGTATCTAATTCACTTTATTAAGAAGATTTATTAATTATTGTTAGAAAAGTTTCCCTGGTGAATTCTAAATTGCTTCCTCCTCTGACACTAGTCATACCCAGATATGAAACAGGCGGGACCAACACATGTGGCACGATCGTATGCAACACATCATCATCATCAATGACATCGAATCAGCCCTGATAATGTTTACTCAGAAAGATCGTAAAACTCCAATCATTCAACACTGGTATGCTTAAGATATGGATTTCGAAATGCCAAATCAATGTTTTAAAACTCAGAACTCGGACTCGACTCGGAAGTCATTTGGGTCAGCTAGAAATTAGGGAGTAGGGACCCACAAAACAAAACATTGTTGCACTTCATGAATGGCTAATATTTATCCACCTCATCACATTGAAACCAAATGAACTACCATTTTATACTAAACAAAAACCATTGGAGGGGTGCCTTTGGAAAAGTACCAAGCAATTAAATTAAAATAAAGCCACCAGACCAATCACCCATACTTATCTGACTTTTAGGGCTTCGCTTAACCTAATTATAGGTCTAAATGCTATATTTTAATAATGTTAGGGCTAGAATTTAGCTTGGTAGCCTGGCATAAGCAAGTCCAAGTGAATGTGGAACATATAAATCATATGGCCTAGAAAACCTGCGTATTTGAGTGGCTAGAAAAGAGTCCAAAAGGGTACTTCAAGCTAAGGCCAATAGAATTGAAAGTGTGAAAGAAATCCCTAGTGGGAGTAGATGACAGAAAGGGTGACATGGAGAGCCACCTTCTCAAAAACACCCACCTACTAGACCATGGTTCCCTTATAATAGGCCAACAAACTAAGTTTTTTGTAAAAAGAGGATTACATTTATTAAGTGACTAATTTAAGTGAACAATGAAAAATATATACATCAGGAATAAAGCTAGCTTGGTAGTGATATGTGACAATTTAAAGATCAGGGGACCATGCGTGGCCTATCGACATGTCCGATTCACGGTTTGTAAAAAAATTGATTAATATTATTATCGATCGATGTCAATATTTTGGTAATTTATTCTTGAAATTGTGTGGATATGATGTCTCGTAATGTTGATTGTCGATCAAGCATTAGGTTTTTGACAAGTCGTGCGATGGGTTTTTTTCGCCAAATTGAGCGCCGACAAGATAACTAGCAAGTTGAAGGGGAATTAATCTTGTAAGAACCTGTATATAGTGTTGATCATCATGAAGGATGAAGGATGCACTCACTGTCCCTTGGCGATTTGACATTTAGTACCCTTATCCGACACTTGGGATTTGCTTTGGAAGGCAGTGGCACCACCATGGATTCCACCTCCATACATACAGGGAGAGAGAGAGAGTTGTTTGCTGTTTTCGGGTTTTTGATAAAGATGGAAGCGGAGAAGGGTGTGAAGAATAACACACCCGAACTCGCAGTTTCCATGTTTAGCAAAATCTTTGAATCGACATCCTGATGCGTTATAATTGCACGAGACTCGGTGATCTTGGCAACCGATTCTCTTCCAAATTTTTTGTTCTTTTTTTTTTTATTAGTGTCACACTTTGTTGGACACAAAAATTGAACAACGTGAATAAGATTGCACTATGTGTACTTGAGAAGTCTTTGGCTCTCACTTCACGTCTCTTGTGAGTCTCCAAGTTAGGTGACCTTATAACCATGGTTTCAATGGTTCGGTCGATCCCAACCCATCTATAAATTAGAGAATATATTGTAATAAAGTGTGTGAGCGAGACGTACCATATCATCTTTGGTGTATCTCATGATCACATATTCTTCGGATCATTAAGATTTGGATGAATCAATTAAGATTAGAATTGATTCTAAAAGATTAGGATTTCCTTCTTTATTAGACTCTTGTAATGCTCTATCTAAGAACTTTGAGTATGTCAATGTAATCATCGAAGTTATTTAATAAATCTTAAAAATTTTCATGGTATCAGAGCTATTGATCTCGTGAGATCAAGCTCTCTTCCTGGTTGTGTTTCCTCCGGCGGGCAGTGCCACCGCCGTCTGCCAGGCCGTCCTCTATCATGATCGTCATTTTGTCCTGCTGCAAGTAGACTTTTATGGTTGGAATTGGCCACGTTGAGATCTAATTTTGCAAGTCCCTGGGCCATCATTTGTGACTTTAATGTTGTTTTGGGGGTCATGAAAAAATAAGAGGGATTCTACCTAAACGTATTTATTGTGAGGAATTTCAAGCCATGGTAGATATTTGTGAGTTGATTCACATGGATACTAAGGGCTCCCCTTACATGGTAGATATCAACCCAATGTTTGCACTCCAAATAATTTGATTAGGAAAGATATTCTCTGAGGATCAGATTGATAATGCCATGCTTACAGTAGTTCCCATAACAGATGAAAGTCGATCGACAGTTTTTAGGATGGACTCTAAGGGCACTCCTAGACCTAATGGATTTGGAGGTTGTTTTTACCAATTTTGTTGGTCTATCATCGGTATGGATGTCATTTCAGCAATTCAGAATTCCTTTTTGATAGTTAACATCTTTCACAATCTCAATTCTAATTTTATGGCTCTAATTCCTAAAGTTGTCAAAGCTGAGCGAGCGCATTAGTGATTTTATGCCAATTTCTTTGGCTAATTTCCTCTTTGAAATTATCCCTGAAATCTTAGTGGAGAGGTTGAGCTCCATATGCCTAATATTATTTTTGAAAACCAAGGGGCTTTCATTAAAAGGAGTGTATCTCATTGTATTTGGCTACCTATCAATTCTCTTGATCTTAAATGTTATGTAGGTAATGTCGAGATCAAGTTGGATATTCGTAAGCCATTTTGATACCTTAGAATGGGTCTTTCTCTTGGATATTCTTGATGCATTTGGATTTGATAAAAAAAATTATCAATTGGATCTGGGCTATTCTTGAATCAGCGCATCTCTCTATCCTCATTAATGGCAGCATAGTTGGATTCTTTGCTTGTAATTGGCTAGGGAGATCCTTTGTCTCCATTTTGTATCGTAGAAGATGTACTTAGCAGAGCTATCTCTATGCCTTGTTTAAAAGGGAAAATCTCCCCCATTTCTTTTCCTAGGGGTAATGCTTCATGTCAAATTATCAGTAAGGACAAAAGCCTTGTCTTTATTGGTAGAGCAGGATCTAACAAAAAAGCCCAGATTCTTTCAATCCTAGATATTAAAAATGGCTTGCCAGATACTTGGGTGTTCCTAATTTCAAAGGGAAACCATCTAAAATCCACTTTCAAGCTTTTGTTGACAGAGTTATCAATGGCCTCGCTATTCTATTTCTCTTGTTGAAAATTGGATTCATAATTTTATATGGATTGATGATCCAGATAAAAAAGCCTTAGTCACTATGGCTCTTGGAAAAAAATGTGTTTTGCCTACGAAGGAAGGAGGTTTGGGAATTTCAAGTTTGTAGGCCATGAATAAAGCTGCCATAACCAAACTTGCCTGGGAATGCCTTTCTGGTACATTTAAGGCATGGAAAACAATGAACCTTTCTTGTTCACTTAGGCCGTGTTTGATTGCACGGAAAATTTTTGCGAGAAAATAAATCTGGGATATGCCTTAAATGGCTGATTGATTGCAACTGAGAACACATATTTCAATCAAATGAGAAAATAAAGGTGTGTTTTCAGGTGGAAATGAATTCTCACCTATCTGGATGGGAAATGAATTCCGGCCTTAGTAGGAAAAATTATCCAGATTTAAATGGCTTGTTAGAAAAAATTATACAGATTTATAATGGCTATCTAACAATGGACAGTTGTGTTTTCATAAGGAAAATGCAATTTTCCCACTTGGTAATCAAACACGGCCTTACTACAATATATTCATCATTTACCTCTAACAAGCTAATCACATTTATCTTGGTAAATTTGAAAAGTACAAGAAATAGGAACTAGACAAAGCCCTCTACTCTTAAGATCGACTTTTGCCTTTGCTTTATCCTTTCTCTCTAGCCCTCCACATGGATCCTGAATTAAACACACAGAAAATAATTGTATCAAAACATTTACACTAGAGTCTCAGCAGGATACGTATTTAGCAAGATTCATATTTTTGGAAATTTCTACGCTTTACCTCCTTTGCATTTGACCTTAAGTATGGGCTGCAAAGTACCTGTAGAAGATTAATAAAATTATGAGTTAGAAGGAAAACAATACATTAAAAAATTATTGAGACTGGAAAGCAATTATCTTCTTGTTACCATTTCTACTGCTATTACTACTACTACTAATAATTGTTCTTGTTGTATGATTGTATGAGTAAGCTAGGAAGAAAGGTAAAACAACCAAGGTTTAAAAGGGGTCATAATAATAGTATAACAGACTAGGGGCGTTACCGTTTTTTCGTTATAACAGCCTTTATAACGGATTATAATGCGCAGGGGCAAAAACTGAAAAAAATAGGAAATAACGGGAAAAAAATGGCGCTAAAATTCTAAATTCAAATTTTCAATAACATTTTTAACGGAAATAATGGGATTTTTTTTTAAACAATTTTTTTCAAAAAATAATTGTTGTTATTGTCTTTATAACAGCCGTTATTTTTTTAGCGTTTTAACGGTACATAACGTAATTGGGTAGGTCTGAATCCATTATAACTAGGGCTGCAACTTGGGCGGGTTGAACCTGACGTTAAAGTTGGGTTGGGTTAGCCTTTTCATAACTTGGGTTGGGCTCGGGCTGGAGTGTTGGTAACCCGATCAAATCAGGTTGGGCTAGGATTGAGGCTCGGCCCAACCCGACCCAACCCGAACCCGACATACAAACTACATATATGTATTAGTATACCGATAAACATTCACACTACATTTTGGCAAATGCAGCAATCCATGGATGTTTGTCCTTAGCAAACTACAACTCTTATATGAGATTACAAAATGCCATTGGAAACTACATTTTGGCATTTTATGTGATCGGTTGATATTGAAAATATTCTTAAAAAAAAAGGAGCAAAGGACATTATTAGAGATTTCAGATCCATTAGCTTGGTAGGTAATGCTTATAAAATTATAGCGAAGGTTCTTGCCCTTAGGATGCGTTGTGTGATTGCGGATGTTGTTTATGAGGAACAAGGAGCGTTCGTTCCAGGAAGGTAGATCTTGGATATTGTGTAGATAGCTAATGAGTGTATTGATTCCAGATTGAAAGAGGGTAGGCCTGGATTAGCATTTAAATTGGATATGGAAAAAGCCTATGATCATGTTAACTGGGATTTCTTAGATTATGTTTTAGAACGCATGGGTTTTGGGATCAAATGGAGAGGATGGATTAGAAAATGTGTGGCTACGTGCTCCTTTTCAATTTTGGTTAACGGTTCTCTTGCGGGTTTTTTTCAAAGTTCAAGGAGTTTAAGGCAAGGAGATCCGTTATCACCCTTCTTGTTTGTGCTGGTAAGGGAAGTTTTTAGTCGGATGATGAAAAGAGCTAATGAACTAGGATTGTTAGAAGGATTTCAGGTGGGCAGAAGTGGTCCATCGATATCTCACCTTTAATTTACTGATGATACTATTTTGTTTCTTGAAGGTGGGAGGGTTGATACTATTTTTCTTAAGGGTGTGTTATGTTGTTTCGAGGCAATTTCTGGGCTTTTCATGTAAATCTTGCGAAATCAGAGGTTTTAGGAGTAGGTGAAGCCGAGGGTCTAAGTGAAGCATCGTCTATTTTTGGGTGTAGGGTGGGAAGTTTCCCTACGAGATATCTCGGACTACCGTTGGGGGCAAGTTATAAAAGTAAGGCGATCTGGGATCCGGTGATTGAGAGATTGGAGAGTCGACTTGCTAGATGGAAAGTTAGGTTTCTGTCGAAGGGGGGTAGACTTGTGCTTATTAAGAGCACTTTGTCCTCTATGCCAATTTATTATGTCTCTATTCTCAATGCATGTGAGTGTGGAAAAGAAAATAATTAGATTGATTAGAAATTTCTTATGGAGCGGTAGAGGTGCGTAGAACGAAAATCCAATTTGGTCAGATGGAAGGTAGTGACTAGACCAAAAGAAAGAGGAGGCTTAGGGGTGAGAGATTTATGATGGATGAACGAAGCTTTGAAAGGGAAATGGTTGTGGAGGTTTGGGATTGAGAGAGATAGTTTATGGTGCAGAGTAAGTTTGGGGAAAGTATCATGGGCTGGAGTAGTGGTAGGCCAAGGTGTGCGTATAGATGTGGTGTGTGGCGAGGAATCATGAATGGATTACGCAAGTTCGAAGAGGGCCGGAGCGATGTTTAAAATGGGTAGGGGGAACAAGGTTCTTTTTTGGGAGGATAGATGGTGTTCGGAAGCTAACCTTAAAACTGAGTTTCATGATCACTTTCATATTTTAGATAAGAAATCTACTTCTGTTAGCGAGATGCAGGTTACTATTGATGGTCAACCGACATGGGAGCTTGGTTTTCGTCGTCAACTCTATGACTGGGAGATGCCACGCATAGAAGTTTTAATGAGCAAGATGGGAGAGATCCCGAATCTTAATTCGCAAAATGATTCTAGATGGTGGACCTTTGATAACAAAGGTAAATTTTCTGTTAATTCTTTTTTTTGAGGGAGGGGAGACAGAGGAGTTTCCAGTAAGTAAGGTGTGGAGAAGCAGAGCTCCATCTAAGGTGAGATTTCTAGCATGGAGTGTAGTTTGAGGGAGACTTCAAACAATGGACTTTTTGTGGAAGCGAGGAGTAAGCATTTTGGATCATTTTTCTATGTGCTTGCAAAGCAGGGAATCAGTTGAACATTTGTTTTTACACTGCAGATGCGCATGGCTCATTTGGACAGGGTTATTCAGGGAGTTTGGAGTGTGTTGGGTAGTTCCTAAGTCGATTAAAGAGTTATTCTTCGCTTGGAAAGGGAAGGGGCTTGGGAGACTTGGGAGGAGAATGTGGGCTTTGACATCATTAGCAATATTATGGGGTGTGTGGAGAGAGAGGAATAATAGGGTGTTTGAGAGCAAAAGCTTGAATTTGGAGCAGATCATCTTGGATATTAAGGGGCTGATTTATTACTGGGTTAAGTTGTACGAGGAAAGGAAAGGTATCTCCTTCAAGGACATTGTCTTCAGATGGACGGAGTTGGCAAGCAGAGGGAGGGCTAGTGTCTGGAGATTGTTGAGACTTTTGGTGATGTTTTATATTTGCCAAAAATTGTTGGTTTTATCTCTCTTTGTATATTGCTTAGGCTTTTGGTAGGCTTGCTCAGCCTTTGAAGGTCTCTATCTAATAAAACTGTTATACTTATAAAAAAAAAAGAAAATATCGTGTTTTCTTTGATGATTATTTTTTGTTATTCTGTAGTAAATTTTATCAATACATTCGAGTTAATGAACCTTTCCCATATTATGAAAATATCATGTTTTCTTTCATGTTGAAAATGAAGTTATTATTTAATGGTTAGCATAACGGTTATTGTATTGACCAATAAATTATTTTAATATGAAAAATATTTAACAATCTTTCCTAAGAAATTGACCAACCTGACTAACCCAACCAACCAGATAGGGTTGGGCTAGGGTTGACCCCCAACCCGACCCAACTCGCCCGAGTTGCAGCCCTAATTATAACGGCCATTTTTTAAACCATGAGAGCAACAACAAAAAATAGCAACAACAATGAATAATAATAATAATAATAATAATAATAATAATATATTGTAAAAGATTGGAGGAAGGTGAAAGATATCATTACCTGCACTTGATCTTGTAAAAAATTTATATACCCAATTGTTTCTTGTAGCACGGATGCTGTATCCCTCTGAAAAAATTAATGCAAATAACTTATTACCAATTCTTGTGGAATTTCAACTCGAATAAATTTTCTATTTTCTCATGTTCACCTTTCCAAAAGGCGTCACAAGTTTGTGAAGGGCAGTAATTCTATCTCCCAACTTTGCTTTTGGATCATGTACCTGTGCGTATATTTTAAAAATTCTCACTACTTAAAAAGTGTACTTTTTTGGTAAATTCATAGCATACATATATAAGAAAGTTCTATAGACACACAAACAAACACACATTATCGAAAACTCCTGATATGTTCCGTCGTACCTTGACAGATGAGATTATAGAGCTCTCATACTTGGGCTTTTCCAATAGTTTCTTTGAACTGTCTACACATGTTTTCTTCGTCCCTTCGCTTGCAATTTTGCATTCACTCTCGTTTCCTCTAACCTGCATGCAGTGTAGTGATTGCATACCTTTTCTAGAATTGAAAGATTGAAAGAAAGGACCTAGGTGGCGTTTGGTAAATTAAGCTATCAATTCTAAAAGCTTAAAGTGCTTAAGGTCTGATAATTTAATGACTTATGACTGAATTGGATTATTTGGTAAAGGTCTTAAGTCTTTAAATTAATTCAAAGGCAATGTGGATATTTTTGAAATGTTTATTAGGACAATTTTGCAAGCTTTTAGAAGAGAAAGCTTTAAGAAAAGGGCATTATCGGTATTAAAAGAGAATATTAAAATCTTTTGAAAAGATGCTTTCACTTACTGCAATAAGCGAAGGGAGGATAACTTTTTTACTTTTCACTTAATTTCAGTGGTTTTGGTGATAAGTGCTGAAATTAAGTTATTTAACAAACACCACGATATCACCAAAATCACTTAATTTCAGTTCATTCAGACTTAAGGTCTGAGAAAAAGTTCTACCAAATTAACACCACCTTAATCTGCATTAACAAGTCTAAACAACACACACACATGATTCATCTTACCGAGAAAGAAGTCCCACGCCCTTGCTTCTCACTGTCTGATGATGTTGAGGCTATTAAATAATTATTAGAGGACTGGATATCCACCAATGGCTTGTTTAAACAACCACCAAATGAGATAGGATCTGAGAAATTAGACCATGGCACATTTGACATGCCATAGTAGTATTTGTTGTTCTCTCCTATGACTGAACTGAATAGGTTTTGCTTCATTTGAGAAAGATTGGGCTTTGAGTAGTCTTCCATGGAAGAAATCGAAGACATATGACATGTTGGTGGTACATTTTTGTTGTCGACTTTTGGGTCTGGAGGGGAAATAGACCAGTTGCTTATCAAATTCGACAAGTTGGTTAGCCTTTCATGTTCAAGCAAGCTCCCATTAAAGATGTTAAATTGTGTCTCTAAGTCATGAAAAGATGTGGAGTTCATGAATTCACAACAGTTTTCCATTCCCAAGAGTGTCACAAGAAAGTTCTCTCCAAAATCTTTACTGTTGTATGTATTTCCGCCGATCCCTGCACTTCTGCATAGTTGAAATTAGAACCATTTTTTTTACTTCCTCCTGGAAAATTGGTTGAATTAGTAAAACCCCTCTTGTAATTCCTTATATTACGGTCACTCTCCTCCGAAAAATACTTTAATTCAGGTTTTTTTGGTATTTTTTCCTTTTTTATTACTTTGAAATCCATCAACTACGAAGAGCTTGATACACTCCTCAAGTTTTTTTTTTTTGAGAGATAAAAGTAGGGTTAGGCGGACCCCTACCTGACATTAATAAAAATGACTACAATCTGTAGTACAAACGACCTATAGCATCCTCAGTTACAATAGTAGCCAAATCACTATGGAAAAAATGTGGTTGGTGAATTGCCCGACCAGCCCAAGACCATCTAGGCCCATTAAAAGGCCCACATTTTTTTTGCAAGCTTAGCCCATTAGGTTTAGGTTTGTAACCGAAGTAAGGTAATTTTGTATATAAAGTAATCCCAAGCTTGGCCTATTTGTTTAACGGGCCTTAAAATTATACTCAGTCATGGCCCATCGTGCCTAAAATGCAGCCCCAGAAGCCATTAGGGCCGTGCCTAACAGCCCATCAGGTCATTCTGGCCCATTAACATCTGTAAATATCAAGGTGGTGACCCTAATTAATAGAACCACATGGAGGTCTTACTAATTCAACCAACTTTCCATGGGTAGTGCTTGTCAGAAAAAAAAATAAAAAATAAAAAATTAAAAGCATGCATCAAGAACAATAACTTTTTTTATGGATGGTTGATAATGATCAAACTTACAATAAAACCAGGTCCCAAAGATGATCCTCGTACTCGGGTTGATTGAGTTGGCAAGATGGATGGTCAGCAACTGCGGTGGAATGATTGGAGGAATTGGCGAAAGAGTTTAAGATTGAGAGCTTCTCCTCAGAAGAAAAGTTGGAACTAGGGTTTGGAGGATGCCATGAAGAGAGAGAACAAGGATGTCGCTGCTCCCACGAGTTCGGTGTAGAGGATGAGTTTGCAGCAGAGAATTCTTCGGCCATACCTCCCAAGGGAAAATGTAAGAGAAGCTGCTACTGCTAGAGCTAGTCTGCTACTGCCTTTTTCTCTCTTCTTTAGCTTAGTGAGAATTTAAGGGATTATGTGATGTAAGCACGTAGGATTTAATTATGAGAAATACAATAAAATATGCAGATTGCAACCTGGGTTTCTCCACTATGGTCGTGGGCGGCAATAATTGTAGATAGGGTGGGACCACGAGGGGCTGGGTTTTGGGTTTTGGGTTTGGGGTTAGGGTTAGGGTTAGGGTTAAGGGATCAAACTCGAATACGCTTTGATACAGAATTCCTTATTAAAGTTTGATAAGGAAATCACCTAAAATGCCATGTGGCACACTCTTTGGGGCCCATTGACCGACCCCATGATTGCTTAACCTACGGGCGCCTTGTTGGACCTACACACCAATAATCAGCCTGATTGGTGATAGTTTAACCGTCTGATTTGAGCTTTTTAATCGTGGGGTTGGAACTCATGCATGGACCTGTTCAAGAAGTCCATGATAAAAAAATGTTCAAAACCAATGGCTCGAAATCACGAGTAAAACTTGTGTCACAAGATGTTGTGAGGGAAGCCGGTCACAGCATTAAATACGAGCCACGTGACATACTATTAGAGGACGATGACCGTATGGATGTTTGGCCAGTCCCTCGGAGGACTGGTACACAAAAAATTAGCTTGATTAGTGATTTCTAACCGATTCGATTGAAGTTATTTTCATGGGTTGATTTTAACGGTAGGCATCTGAGCATTATTGAGCGTTATTTGGGTGCAAACATCCAAAGGTTTTAAATCACTAATCAGGCTGATTTTTGGTTTGTAGGTCCACCGAGGGACTGCCCAAACATCCATACGGTCAGAGCCCTCTGATCATGTGCAACGTGGCTCATATTGAGTGCTGTGACCGGCTTCCCTCACAACATCTTGTGACACAAGTTTTACTCGGAAATCACCAATCAGGCTGAGTTTTTATTTGCAGTGGGCCAAATAATCATGGGTCAGTAGGCCCAAAAGAGTATGCCATGTGGAATTTTTTAAGGTATTTCTGTATTCAAAACCAATGGCTGGAAATCTCCGAAGCCTGTACTTTGTGGAACTTTTTATAGTTTTGTGGCCGTGGACGGTCGGATACAAGAGATCCACGGTCTATGTAGCAATGACTGCAAAGGGTTAAACATTCAGTAGGGTATTAGTAAAATCACCGCCACATGGACCGTAGATCTCTTGAATCCATTGGTGCACAGCTCAACTGCACGGCTCTTTTTTTTGCGGGTTATATGTAGTACATCATTTTCCTAGAACCAAAGGGGTGATTGAGCCTTAGCTATAAGGGTCTTAATCTTGTCACACGAGTCAACATCATGACTCATTGCCCACTCCCCAAGTCATTAGTGGGGGTTAATGTTATTAAATAAAGTATTTTTGTAACACCCCCTGAAATTTAAAAGTAATTTGTAATACCCCCTTTATACTTTCAAACATTAGGATTACCCCCCTTGACCTAGTTTAACAGTGGTTGACTTAGAGTTAAAGCGGACTTGAATCAAACGTCGTTAGCATTGTAATTGCAATATTATGGTACTTTCATAGGTGCATTAACAGGCGCACAATGCATGTCACATTTTAATGTTAGTCAAATGATAGTTAAACTAGGTCAAGGGGGGTAATCCTAAAATTTGAAAGTATAAAGTGGTATTACAAATTACTTCCAAATTTCATGGGGTGTTACTGAAATTACTTTCAAATTTCAGGGGGTGTATTTTGGGTTTTTCATTCCAAAAATTCGTTAAAAGAATTTAATTAATTATTTTTACTTTTAAAAAATAAATTTTAAATAATTTGAGAATTTTTTTCAATAATTCACAAATTAACACAGAACAATTGTGAATTTTTCTAAACAATTGAAACCTTCAGCCATGTTATACATTCTTTAAACAAAAATTTTAAATTTCATGTATTATATGAATTATTCAAAAAACTTTATTTCTTAAGAGAAAATTATATTTATAAAAAAAATTATAACGAAATTTTGAATGACAAGGCCGAATTATACAGAAACCTTTGCCACAGCTGAACTTAGCAACTAGATTGAGAACGTATGTGATTCAGTATTGACTATGATGATTTGAGCTTGTAGATATCTGCCTCCACTTTTTTAATTGGTTCTTAAATATACACTTTTTTAATCTTACTAATATAATTACTAATGGATGTGGGGCCCACATGCCAATGAGTTAGAGGCTAATTTTTGGTGATGATATTCTTCTCAAAATGGATATCAACCTTGCAAAAAATCAGTCCATTTCAACATTTGTAGTATTATGAAAATTAAGTGGATTGCAAATTAAAAATTTTTGGACTGTCCAATGTCATCGTTAAATTTAAGTCCATATTTGATAGGGTTATTTTTTTAAAAATTACTGATTTTTGGTGAGGATGATCTCCATGGTGAGGAGATCATCGTCGCCAAAAATCAGCCCTTAACTCATCTACATGTGGGCCCACGTTCATTAGTAATCCATTAGTAAGAATAGCGTCAATATATATATATCAGAGAGAGAGAGAGAGAGAGATTTTCGAGGGATGGATTTTTGCTATCCAACAGAAATGGTGGACAAATGCCTACAACATCAATTATTGACATCTAGATTATGGAATTAAATATTCTTGAATCTTATCTTCTTACAAAGTTAAAGAAATAACAAAATAAAGAGATTACTATTTCAGAGAAACCATTGAACAAGACAATGGATGAATGACATCAAGCGTAGTACCAATTGAACAGATAAAGTATTGTTTTCCTATATCATCCGACTGAAGTAAGCTGATGAAATTTGGTTTTGATTCATGAGGGCACCTTGGACAAAAACTTTGATATCCAACCTTAGATATCAAACGTTGATGTTCGGCCCCAATCATACCACGTGGCATGCTCTTTCGAGCTCACTTATGATCAAATCTTGAATATTTGTGACTGAATGTGGAGTTATAAGTATCAGTCGCATTGCAATAATGGGAAGGCATCTCTTTGGGATTTTCATTTGAGAACTTTATGTCAAAAACTATGATTTCTTGCTAATTGTCACTACAATGAGTTTACAATGTGGCAGAAGATAATGGATTGTTCCTCATTGGGTTTTTTTTTTTTTTATTTAACAGATAGGTGATATGGCTTTAGTAGTACCCACATTGACATGGTTTTTCTTTCAGATGATCCATTAAACGTTAACGAAAAAAGGCAATTTCTATGAGTTTCATTGTTCTATTCTATTACTCATATTAAAAAAATTCATTTTTTTTACAAATCGGGTGATTTAACGGATTTTGAATGGTTTTGTTCCCATTAACAAATTCAATTAACCAGTAAGCGACTTTTCTTTTGAAAAAATGATTGTTTTTGTTGTATTTTTATTTATTTTCCATATTTGAATAACACTCTTTTTTAATAGGCGGATGCTTTAGTGGACATTGATTGGTTATGCTCCCAGTAGCGAGCTTTGTGTTTCGGTAAGCACAGTATTTTCAGGTTTTATAATTTAACTTTCTAGTATTTCTATTTTCTTATCATCAGACCATTAGGATCATCGTACAATGCATGTGACTTTGGCATTAACTTGTTGTCTATATAGAAGTGGTATTTTATAGAATGAAATGAATATTATTATTTTTCACTTGTATTTATTTTCCAGTACTATTATTATTTTTTATTTCTTCGCTCGTGCTTTAGCATTGGCCAATGACACTAGTATCTATCTATGTATCTATACTAAAGCGGATGCATAGAACTTGCGTTCCCTCTCACCCACGTGGCTTGCTCTCCAACCTTTTTACTTTTCCCTAAAAATACCCTTCAAACTTTAAGTAATGTGGCAAGAAAAATGGTGGGTACTTTAGTCTTTGCCCATTATGTCTCTCCCTCTCCCCTTCTATTAGATAACAACTCAAAAATGCCTTTCTTTCCTAAAATGTCTCTTCTCTTTCCCAAACGTCTATCCTTTTCCTAAAATGTCTATTTATTCTTCCTAAAATATCTCTTGCAATAGAGACGTTTCAGGCTTCTTTTCCATGCTAATCTCATCTATTTTGACTACATTTATTGTTGTTCAAAGAGTTTAATCTTTGATGTTTACATGTGAAGGAGACCTAGGTATTTGCATGCAATGAATATTGGGATGATGAACGGTGCGAATTTCATTGGCAAGATCGAAATATTGTCTTTGATCAATGTCACGCTTTAGCTCAATCTCCTCAGGGTTGATGAGGTATTAGTTTTTCTTTTTCTTTTTTTGATTTCTATTCAGGTGCTGCCGTTATGCTATCCTATGCCATTGCGGGACTATTTGCACTCTCTACTTTCTGCAACACACACAAACTTCGTCGTCGATATGGCCGTCGTGAGTTGAGCTTTTAGCTGCGGTTTTGAGGAGTTTCATTACTTATTTAGGTTAGAAAAATGGAGGATAACATTTTCTAGACTTGCAGAAGAGTTTAATGAGATTGATTTCATTGTTGTACGAGTTGTTTTGGTTACTTTTTTTTGTATTTGTTACACATACATAGAGGATTTCCTCTTGAGAAATACATCTCTCATCTATTTGTGGGGAAAAAATATCTGATCTATCCCACACAATCTTCAAGGTCAGACGATTCGTATCTCGATGATGATCCGACGACCCTGATGCTTCAGGACAAAACTTCTTTCTCCATTGCGAAGGATAGGATAATCTCCGGATGAGACGTGGTTGTACCTATTGACAACATTCTGATGCTCAAGTCAATATAGAATGTGCTAACAGGGTTTAAAAAAAATAGTAAAATATTTCAGAGTGTAGGCTATTTGGATCTAGAGAGCAAGATCCTCTTCTCAGTTCTGAGGGTCATGTATTTATACCCCCAAAACTGGTGTGACTCACCTTCTACGTGTCCACTTCTCGTTAGTCAGTTATGATCTAAAGAGATTCTGTTATGAAACTGCCTCTTCTTGTTAGATCCTAACTACCCCTATTCAGTTATATCTGTGGTGACTAAGGTGGCATTCCTCATGGCAGATATTTGAATAGAAAAACATCGGAGCTGCGCAATAGTCAAACTAACTGCCATGTGGCCAACATTCAATGGATAGATAAGCAATTAACTGTATTATAGTTTAGAATACTTATCTCGTTTATAGAATTCTATATACTTCTCGGGATAGATAAAAGTCCATTCTCGTCAAGTAAGTTGTTGATCTTGTCGGGATGAGATAATTGTTACTCCCGTCAAATAGGCCGTTTGATCTTGTCGAGATGAGATAAACGTTACTCCCGTCAAGTAGGCCATCTGACCTTGTAGGGACGTGTTGTACGTCATTTCCATTAAGCGTATCACTTGACCTTGTCGGGATGTGATTGAATGTAATTCCTGTTAAACGTATTACTTGACCTTGTCGGGACGTGTTGTACGACATTCCCGTCAAGCGTATCACTTGGGAAATATTCGAGTGTCATTCTTGCCAGGTATGGTTGTAAAACTTGTCGGGATGAATTAAATGACCTTCCCGTCAAGTAGACTGATCATTAATGTGTCAGGCAAGATTGAATGCTTCTCCTACACATTAATGGCTGACACTTCAATGCGTACCGTTACCGATCCTACTCGGAGATATTCTCTTCTGATCATTTCCTCTGACACGTGGTGTTTCCATTAATGGAAAGTGTATGACAGGAGTGGACTGGTCATGATCACTGACGAATTCTTCGGCGCATTTATTCACACTTGCTGGACAATACCAAGTGTCGACCTTTCATATCCCGCATGTGCCATGCCAGTAACACATGTCATCATATTATTTGCAAGAAAATATGGTACCCACATCGCCCCCCTTTTTGGGAAGATCGAGAAGCTGCTGTCATCTTCTGAAAAAGATCTTAACCATCGATGATCTGCTACGAGTTCCTGGCCGTTGGATCTTCCATCAGTCATTCAACTGTCTCCCTCTCCATTTAATGTTGCGCCCATCGTTGCTGTAACAATGAGACGTGCCCGTACAAGCATAAGGCCCAATGTACAGTCGTCGAATGGAATGATTGACGGGTACAATACTCAAGGAGGCAAGCTGTCGAATCATCGAATAATAGTTTTTGAATTTTGGCGCCGGGGGTTTGATATTGTCGGTTTGTTAACCCCAGGTCCTATGACTATAAATAGCTTGTTCCTCCTCATTTACCCATTTTGCTTCTTCGATCAGTGCTCTGGAGTGATTGAAGTTCCAGTTCAAGATTGTTCCTGTGTTCGTTCTTCTCTCTTTGCCTAGTGTTACTTTCTGCTCCGGATTCGGTATTCTTCTCTGCCTTTCAATCCTTCTTCTTTATCCTTCCCCTTTTTTTATTTCCGACGATGAGGGGAAGAGTAGTTCTTGAAGATATGGAAGAAATGGCTCTTAGAGAACCTGAAGAGACCAATGTTGCAAGGGAGGAAGAAATATCTTCTGACTCCCTAGACCGTGGCATAGATACGTATAGGGAAGAACAAGCAGTTCCTCAAGAGATTGCATGGATCCCCACCTATGGGAATGACCCATACATAATGGGTCTGAGGAAGGAATTTGCTATTCCAACCTCCGTCTTCATCTCGATTCACTCTCGTCACGGAGAGAGAACCAATCCTAGGGAAATAAGCATTACTCGGCTTCAATTGAAGTTCGGGCTGACTCTTCCTCTCACTCCTCTGGTGAGGGAAGTTCTCTGATTCTACGACCGAGCTTCGGGCCAGATGCATGGAAATTTCTAGTGTCTAATGAATAGAATAGAATACTTCAACTCCACCAGTAAACATAAAATCGGTCTCTCTGAGATCGATTACTTTTATGTGTTGAGGCGGTGTCCGGACTCTTTCCATCCAGACCTGTTCTAGTCTGTAGCTGCTCAGAAGAAAGAGCGCAAGATCGTTGAGAGCCTACCCGATAGTCACAAGGGATGGCACTCCGATCCTCTACTAGTGACGGGGTCTTAGGAACATGATGAACGTGCAGAGGGGAGCTCTAACAGTGGCAGAGTATGCACGAACTTCAATCTGTCTAGTAAACTCATCTTTGTGTACCATCAATCTTCTCTAGACTGGTTTGATCAAGCTTCTGACCCGTCATCTCTCTTTTTCTGCTGTAAACTATGTCAGGTGCCCTCTGAGGTATCCTCATGATATAGAAGACAGAGTCGACTATATTCTGAGAAAGATCCCCAAGGTTGTGAAACAATGGGCTCTTGCCCGGCTGATTAGCAGTAGAAGGGGTTCGATGACTTCTGATCCCGTTGTCCAGCCTGCTGGCAAAAGGATTGCTGTTCCTGACTACTCGCGAAGACGGCCATCTCTCGGGGTTGTGATTGAGGAGACTTCTGGTCAGGAACCAACTGAGACCAGTCCCAGCGTCCCCTTAGTCAAGAGACCTCATCAGACGGGGAGAGTTCCTGAAACCGTAGACCCTCCAGCAAGTCGGTCTGGGACCATCCCATACCCAGTAGCCGAATTCTTTAGGCATCCTGACGGCCGTTACGAACCGTTGAACGATTTCGCCCGAGAACTTCAAGGGCGGAAGAAAGAGAGGTAATCTTTTATCTTAACTCGAACAATTTTCTTGAGTGGAGTTAATCATTTTCAATTCTCTTTTGCAGATGGAGAGTAGAAAAGAAGATATGAGGTAGATTCAATTCGTAATGTCGAAGATCCCTGTACCCAAGCAAAAGAAAAGAAGACTAGCCCGGGGTTTGGATCAGACTTCACGGCATCAGTCAGTTCTGCTGGCGTTAGTAGCCCTGTGCGAGCTATCCCGGCTACCATGCTGACAACTTCTCCCTCTCCCGTCAATGTCATACCCTCTTCCCTCCCAGTATCCATTTCACCTCCTGGATTTGAGCCTCTTCCAGAATCCCGTGCTCCAACAGTGATGACCTCCTCATCCCCTATCTTGATTTCACCACCACCTCCAAGACTTCGAAACACTCGAGGCAGTGGCTCCAGTAGGTGAGAGACCTGCTCTCCCCAATTTTTTTCCACGGGGTACTTCTTTTGACATGGTTGATAAATGGGTTCTAAAGAAATCTACTTATCGGAGAAAGAATCCTATTGTAGGTTTGCGTGAATATTCAGGGGAGAGGTCGTATGTCATCTCGGCTGGGCGCTTGGACAATGGGAAAACCATCTCGGGAGAGAGTTTGATTGTAGACCCCGGGGTGGCCACGAAATATATCGAACGAATCTGTCTCCCTAAGGACAGACTTCATTATGCTGATTTGACTACCCCGACCGTGCCAGACGAAGTCCTCAGTCGTTCCCTCCTTGAGGTAATATCTACTGCTCTAAATCTCTTCTGTTTCTAGATTCCACTTCTGATCCTGTCTTCAAAATCTACAGAGTATTCACGCCTACGTCAGGCACACGATTACCATACTGAGCTGGCCTTAGGGTATGGCGAACTCAGCAAGAAGACTGCTGAAATCTCATGATGAGGAACTTCAATCTGCCCTCCAGTCTCTTGAAGTAGCTCGAACAAAAGCTCAGATGGAGAAGGAAATAGCAGCTTAGGCCTTGATTTTGCAAAAGACGGCCAAGGATCATTTGGGGAAAGCTCGGGCTGATGAGAGGCTAGTGGCAGAAGCAACGGGATGTCGCCAGATTTCAGACCAACTCAGAGATGAGTTGGAGAAAATGACAGTTGACAGGGACTAGACTAAGCAAGCCTCCGAAGAACTGCAAGGCGAATGTTACCAGAAGGATTTCTAGATGGCTATGCTAAGTGTCAAATAGATCTCGGGGATGATGAAGTTGAAGACAACGGGGAGATGTTGAAGGCAAGGCTCCGTCTACATCGTTGGATGGTCAATCCTCTGAGAAGGCTCCAGATGTGATTCTGTCAACTGAACCCGTCATCTCTGTTAATTCTGCACTGCCCGAATTAAATGCTCCTGCCGTTTCTGAGTTCCCTCTTCTTGACTTATTACTGAAAGTAAGGTTTTTCCGCGTCGTTGGTTACGGAAACCCTAATTTCAACACATTTGTAAACTAATCCGATTTTATCCTATAAAATTCAAAAATTTAGCATAGGGATTCGTGTCGGATGTCGATCCGCACTCGAGGTTAGTTAGCGCAAACAAGAACATGGAATGATGAATTTTTTAACAAAAATTTCTCTGAAATTCATGGAGGGGTGAGAGTAGTGGATTTGCGAGTTAAAAACAATTTTTTATGGAGAAATTTATTACTACAAACATGAAATAACACTCGAATCAAAATAATCTCACTTTTATTAATTCTACTAATTCCCATTACATTAAAATATAGTTTAAACAAAGCATAAAACCTAACTAGAAAATAATATAAGAAAAGGTAGAGAGATGTAGAGAGAGAAAGGAACTAGTTAGAGAGAGAAATCTAAATAGAGAGAAAATGAAAAGAGAGAGAGAGAGATGATAGATCTACCTTTGGATATACCGGGGATGGGTGGTTGAGATCAACCCTTGATCAACCCCAAAGAACTTACAAGATGAAGATGGATGCATGAAAAGGGTCGCTGATTTGCGTGAGGCACCTTGTGGAGATCCTGGTTGCATGTTTGCAGACCGTGATGGCCAGCCAATCAACTAATGGCATGTGCGTTGAGGGAGATACAGATTGATTCCCTCCATCTCGTTTTGGGGAGAAACCACGACTTGTAGGTGGAACTAGCAGAGCATTGGCAGACTGGTGAAGTGGAGATGTGCAAATGTGTTACAATGGAAGGAGTTGCAACACCTGCACGTTAGCTGGAGGGGCGGACAGGCGGTAATGGTAGAGATTAACGGTGGTGTTAATGGTGTGGGCAGCACACCATTAGGAGAGGAGTTGATCTCCTTGGACCTTGAAGAACTTCCTGTTGGGAAGGAGAATCCCATGAGTTGCAGTGGTGGCCGATTGGTGGAGAAGACGAACCAGCCAGGTGAGGGCAATCTCCACCTTCTCCTTCATCTTCTTCTCTCCCTTTTTTCTGTTTTCTTTTCTTTCTTTTTTCAACAGGGCAGAGAGAGAGGACGAGATTGAAGACGGTTTTTTTTTTTTAGTGTTTCACAGTGGAGCAAGCTGGGCAGTCCATTGGAGAAGGTTGTTGTTCTCCTTCTCGGGGCTGAGCGAGATGGAAAGTGAGAGGGAGAAGATAAATAGGGCGTAGGAGTTCGGTTTAGAGAGAAGAGGAGGGCCAAACGGTGAAGAGATTGTGAAGAGGAAGAGAAAGTGGATGGGAGAACGTGGTGTCAATGGAGAGGCGCTGGGTTGTGGAACGTGGGAGAATGATAGGAGAGGGGGCGGTAGAGATCGTGGGAAGCAAAGTGGGTTGGAGGATGACGGCTGGGATGAAGGAGAGCCATATGGGGGAAACCTGAAAAGAGATGTAGAGACCTAAAGATGACGGCTGGGTTCCTCTTATATGGGTTTGAGTTTAGGGTTTAGGGTGAGAACATGTGAGTGAAATGAAGGGTTGGGATTAAAGGAGAGGTTTTTGAGAGATCTAAAGGGGTAGTTTCGACATTATATGATGTGGGATAGGTGAGTCATAGATATGTTGGTTCCATGTATCACCTTGGACTTACTTTTGGATGTACTAGGATCAGTCCTTGATGCTGTGGTCCATGATCAAGGTACCACTATTTCTGCTAACTCGGCCCGCGCCTTGGTCTATTGTCTTGGTCAATTCTCATCCACTCTCCTGGTTCTTGATCTGACTTTTTGATTTTTTGGCTCGGCTTGTACTTGGCTCGTATAGCATGTTGGCTCTTTAATCTTTGATAGTGGGCTTCTGTGATTGCTTGTGGGCCCGCCATTCTCAAGAATTGTCCAATTTGGTCTCCTATAATAACGAAAACTCGCGTAATGAGACTTCTACAAAATGATTTCGCATGTGGTTCAAATAAATGCGTATGAATGCATGCGAATATACAATTTCGACCAGAAAGTATGTTCTACACAAAAGAAGAAACTCTTACGTAGAAAAGTGGATAAATATGACAGTTTTACACAAGAGAGTGTGATAACGCTAATAGGATAATTACTTAAAATAAGCACTTTTGAGCGAATATCACAACCCCCAACCAGCACATTGTCAATCCTTGGCAATTAGTGCGAAATAAATGAGCAAAAAAGGGCTTGGCACATGCTGCATACTTTTTCTCATTAACTCAGAAAACTCCGTTTTGTCAAATTTATTTGAAGGATGAAAATATTTATAAGCTAGCAGATAGTCAGAAGATTTTAGCAAGACTACAGACTAATAATCAAGACCCAAAATAGTCAAACTCAGCGTGTGTGTGTGCTCAACATTATCATTATCCTATAGTAAAGCTTTTCAGATTTTCTTCTAAGAGTTTATGCCTCGACTTCAAAATCTCACTTGTGTGTCACTCAGAAATAAATCACTCCGAAATGGTTTTACTGCTTTTCTCTTAAGCGATATGTGAGGAGATAGTTTGATAAAAACAGACAAATACCTCACATATATTAGTTTGAACGAAGGACTATAGAAATTCAAAAGATCTCATAATCAGAATATCATATTGCTTGGTAACGTCGGATCAAACTTTATAGGTTCTCTTTTCTCCAATCTCCACATTCTATGATTGTGCTAGCCTATAATCAAATAGGGCTTTACTAGGTTCTATTGAGGCTTGGGATAGGTTTAGAAAAATAAGGATACACAAGGATTCAAAATTCTGAGAGGATATGCCAACTTTTTCTTGCTTGAGTGTAAAACATCAATTTTCTTTTCTTTTTCTCTTTTTCTGATATTTTTGAGACAGCTCAATATATTTTTTTGCTTTCTTTTCAGCTTTCCTTTTTTTTCATTTTAGATTGAGCTTCACTTGTTTTCTTTCTTTTCTTCTGATTTTTCTTTCGGGGTGTACTCATACCAATCACTTTTATATCATCCACAAAAGTGGGGTAATATATGTAGACACCACATTTTGGCACGATCTTCTAATTTGGCGATCGACGGTCTCGAGCTTCTTCTTTTTTTGGTCGAGGGATTACTTTACAAATCTCAACCCTTAGGATATTCTTACCTAATCGTAGAGCCTTAATTAGAACTATCAACCACCCTTAGATAACACTTTTAGAACCCAAAACCATCATTAGAAAGCCTTATCATAAGCTATGAGGATTTAATCAAAGGTTTGACTTTTGTTGATAAATGATCAAAAATTACTTGTATCTTTGATTTTACCGTTAGATTTGATCAAAATCAAAAGTATTTGTTTTTAACTCCTTTATCTTTTAAAAAAATGATTTCATTAAAATCTAATGGCTCGATCATAAGGTTATGGCTTTTGTTGGACTAATTTGTAAATGATCTCAATTTTTGATAGTTTGTGTGTCAATGAGATGTCTACCTTTGAAAAGTACTTTGAATGATCTTTCAAAATATTTTTGTCTTGTCAATTTTGGACTTAAAATGAGCATTTTATCAATGATTGATCAAAACTCTAGATGTATGGTCTTGATATGTGTAAATGTACCAAGGTTCATACATCATAACACACTTTGATGATATTACTTAAGCTTATCCATCCAACTCACCAAACTCCCATACTTTCCCATTTTATCCACACATTTTTATTTATTCTTCACACATAAATTTCCTACAACTTTTTAACTTTTTAGATTGCCCAACTTTTTCCTAACAAATTAAAAAATTCCTTAATATATCCATATAGGACAAACTCCATTTTTACCCTTTTACCCACAAATGATTCAACTACCATTTTTCTTATTCCCAAACTACCCCAAACCCTTACTTTTCACCTATAAATACCCCCTCACTCCTTTTAGAAATCCATCCCTTCAAGCCATCTCTTTAGGCCTAGAAAAACTCTTGCAAAATAGTTTCTTAAGCTCTCTAAAACCCTTAAAAACTTCAAAAATCCTCCAAAGACCCTCTCGTTTTAAGAGATTAAGTGAAAGGAGGAAGAACTTTTGTTCTTGCTCACTTCATTTTTTCTTTTTTTCAAGAACAAGAAGAAGAGAAAGAAGAAGAAAAGGCCAAGAAAGGAAGAAGGACAATTTACTAGGTACAATACAAACAACATAAGTTCTTTCTCTCTCTAACAATGTAATCATATGGGAAGGCTAAGCCACCCTACTTTATTTGTTCTTTTTCTTTTCTATCTAACTTCTATTTTATGCTTTGTTAATTTTTTATTTTAGTTCTTTTTTCTTATTTTCTTTATGTTGTCTTTTTTTACTTTCTCTCTCTAGTATATGTGGAGAACCCGAAATGCTTGCATAGTAGGGTATTCTCACATTTTCTCTTATGTTATCTTTTTTTTTCTCCCGAATATGTGGAGAACCCGAAATGCTTGCATAGTAGGGTATTCCCACATTTTCTCTTATGTTATCTCTTTTTCTTCCTGATATGTGGAGAACCCGGAATGCTTGCATAGTAGGGTATTCCCACATTTTTCTTTTATGTTCTTTTATATGTAGATTCTTCTTTTTTTAAATGGTAACTTGAGAGGATGATTGAGGGTACAAGAGTAGGTAACCATTTAAATACGGGTAAGTTGGGATGCCTAACACCTTCCCCAATTTATAAATGACTCACTTACCTAATGATCTCTCAAATGGTTAGTAGATCAATGGAGTCACTAATTTGCATTTTGCTCATTTTAAAAAGGTTATTATCTATTTTCAAACCCGGTAGCCAATCACACCATTAAAAAAGGGTTGGTGGCGACTCCATAAGATTTGGCCCCTTTTTTGTGCCTCTAGATGGATTGTGCTATCTCACAATATATTTCTTGTTTTGGGCTTGGTTCATGGTGACTGGGCTGCCAAGGAAAGGTTTCAGTAATAGGCTTGAAGAGGTTTCTAATGGTGAAGATTTTTAGGTAAGCCAAAAAGGTCTGATAGGTTTAGAAAGATGGCCTACATTATTTTCCGGGGTTGCACTTTCATCTATGATGTCTCGAATGGATATAGAGAAGGTTCTTTCATAATAATCCAATTTTTAATGTCGTTCCAAGTTCTATGACCAAGACAAAAATTAATGAGATCTGGCAATGGAATATGTGGGGGAATGAAGAACTAGTGAGTCATCTTGTGACTCAGAATGATTGTATAACCCTCAGAAATGACCAAATGTTCAAAAGCTTACTAGGTTAAGTCTCCACAAATATTCTTCTAAGATCTCTAGAGAATCTAAACTTAGGATGACCCTAATGTTGATAGTGTACAATTTGTGCCGAGTTTGAGTTTTTCTAAGTGTCTGAAATCACTGTAATACTGCTTGATTCAAAGCTAACTGTAACACTTTAAAAGATGACATCTTTTACAAAAAGACTTAACGAAAGTTTCAGTTAATCATTGGTCAGGGCATTTTCAAAAAATGTTATAGAAAATCATCGGTCTGAGTGTTTTTTTTTATCAAAATGAAAATATGAGTTTTGGTAAAAACCCACCCCCAACCAAAATATAGCACCGTCCTCAGTGCTCATGACCGGGACATAAAAGGATGAAAAAAATCGGTAATGATGATGCAAAGGTTCAGGGAGGATGTTACCAAGTCGACAGAGACTCGACAGTATTTGGTACCTAATGATCGGCCGAATGAATCTACCTGCATTTCTAGAGATATAACAGGAATAACAAATGAATGAGACTCATGTACTCTAGGAATGCCGGAATTATCTTTCTGAAAGCACTAAGTTTTACGTCTTCAGCCAGACATGACGGGGGTATATCAAGTACCCCCAACCAGGTTAAAACTCATGGAGACTGAGTGAATCTGCAGTCTTCTTGACACCTAAGGTGGAACAAAGATAGTTATCCTATCCCTTGTCTAGGTATACCTATGTAGAACAGGTATTTCTCAATGTAGACTGAGAGAAGGGCAGTAAGCTCTCTGAGCAGCCCTATAAAAGCATGGAGTTGATCTAGGAGGGATCAAAGCTTCTCAATTAAGACTGAGAGGAGAGCAGTAGTGGGTTCTCTAGCCATGGTTATCAGAGCCGCAAACTCATTGAATTTAGCAGGATTGTATCTGAATAGAGCAGACTCCTGTAGATCAGTAATACCAGAATTGTCTGACTCCGAAATGAAGTCAGGCTCAAAGTGTTCTTGACACTAGGATAATTTTTCCTCGAGAGAGTCTTGAATTAGACTCTCAACGGCACATGGGTCATCGACAATATCGACGTAGGGTGGTGGGTGAAAACTGTGGACCTCTTCCTCGAGGTTTCCTAATGTGAGAGGGATGTTACAATCCCTGCACTTAATGTGTTCATCCTCGGTGGGGAACGGTAGGTCCAGGACAGCTAAACTCTCATATTCTAGAGACAGCCCAATGGTGGGAATGTCTGCATCCATTGCAGAGGTAGAATCATCATAGATAGAGATGGATATGGGTGTCTTTGTGCTTGGTTCAGAAGTGGCTGCCTGTAAGGGCACCAGAAATGGATACTCTGACTCATGATTCTTGTGGCATACTCCAGTGGAGGTCAAGAACGGAAGATTTAGGACAGTTGGGATCCTACGATCGAGATAAAAATCAGTGTCAAGAATCTTTACTTCAGGTTCAGAATTGGAAGCAGCATAGGTAGAGTGAGAAATAGGTTTCTCTGAGCTAGGTTCAGGAGGTGATGCTTGTAAGGGCATCGACAATGGAGACACTTGCGCATAAAATTATGGCTCGTTCCAGTGGTGGTAACAACTTCTATTTCATCCTGCCAATTATGGTATTGGGTCCAAGGTAGCGAGTCCTTCTCATAGATGGTGGTCATGTCATCCCCCTCTGGATAAGCGATAGGTTGACTGGGGCAATTGACTTCCACACTCTCAGACTCTAACTGATCTAGAAGGTGGTCCAACCTCTCCATGGAATGTTGTTGCTAGATGATATACTGAGAGAGAAGGTCTTCTAGGCCAGGTTTAACAGTAGACTGTGGTGGTTCAGCTAAGAGAAGTTGTGGTGCCAACTCTTGATAGTAGTCCAAAGGATTATGACAATGGTAGGCCGGTAGTGAGTCTGAGAGTCTGAGACTGGCTGCTAACTCTGAGAATCCTGATGGGTCCATTGTTGACCAAAATATTCAGTCTGTGGATCTGATTGGTACTGCGACTGCGAGTATTGCCAGTCATATTCTCCATTGGGTTGATGAAGCCCGGAAAGATAATTATCCTGCAGAAGTGGCTGCTGAAAAAAAGATTGTTCCCAATCAAAGCTATGGTGACTCATATTGTCCAGATAATAAATGTATCATAGGAAGTCTGCATTGGAGATTGAAATGTACTGAAAGTACAAACATCTTGCTGGACATGAGGGTAATAGCCTAGACACTGAGAATTGTGCGCAGGTTGCTGGACCGAGACAGCAAGGGCGAAGACCGATTTTGTAAGTTCCTAAATTAGGGATTATAGCTCGAGGTCACCCTTTGCCTCACATCCCATAGAAGTTCGTTGGACCGGAGTGTTACTACTGTACACAGAATTGGTATTCTAGTGCTGGGAGTTTTCACCTAGTTCTCCTAAGAAAATATAGGCTTCTATTGGAGTCTTGTGCATGAATCTGTGAAAGTAGGGTCTTTCCACGTCGTTAGCTACGGAAACCCTAATTCCAACACATTTGTAATTAATCCGAGACTTTTAACTTGTAAAATGAGCAATTTTTGCACAGTGGGTCATGTCGGATGTCGATCCGCACTCGTGATTAGTCGGATTAGTACATTAAAGAACAAATGAAATGATGGAAAAATTACAACGACTGTAACACAATCATATTTAAATCATCTTTATTTAACTGAACTTGTCTCTTACAATGCAAATCAGATAAAATTAATTAAACTCAAAAGCATTAAGAGATATTAGGGTAGAGAGAGAGTGAGGAATAGGGAGAGAAACCAAAAAAAGAATAGGTAGAGAGAGAAGATGAGTGGAGATGTATTTTAGAGAGAGAAAATGGAAGGTTAGAGAGAGAAAGAGAATAAGGTAAAGATCTAGAGAGAGATAGAGAATGATAGAGAGAGAAAGAACTAGAGAGAGAAAATCAAAGGGAAGAAGAGATCACCTTCAACTTACCGGAGAATCAGTCGGACGAGAAGATGGATCATGCGTGATGATGAGGAGCATTTGCACATTGGAGGTAGCGGCAAATAGGCAACCATGGAGAGGGCTATGACAACTATGGTTACAGGTTGGGGAAAACTCGGCCAAGGTAAATCATAGCGCACCAACAAAACGGTGTCGCTGGTGGTGCACGGCCAATAAGGAGATGGGGTGAGGCCGTTGCTGTCCGGAGAAGAAGAGGGCGACCAGTAGCGTGGTATGAACTATGGCAAGCCGGTAGTTGATGAAGGAGGATGAGACTTGTGGTGTTTGCTAGCTGAAACTATCAGCTTCTCTCCTCTTTCTTTTCTTTTCGATAGGGCATAGGAGAAGAACTAGCAGGTGTTACGAGCTTGCTGTTGGAGGCACTGGAGATTTAAATGGAGAGAGAACTGTGGCAAGGGTATGGTAGGGAGGCAGCAGTGAGGATGCCCACTGAAGTAGCAGATCTGGGCAGTGGTGTTAGCAAGTGCAGCAACGTGGAGAAGAGGAGGGAGGCAGCTGCAATAGTTGGCCGGAGTTGCAACCTGTAACTCCGGCAGTGGTTTTGAATGGAGAAGAAGACGGTGGTGGGATGGTGAATTGTGCAGGCGGTGTAAGGAGGTTGCAGCACGCGGTGGAAGAGGAGGGGCATGTGGAGAAGAAGGGGAAAACCAGAAGAGAAAGAAAAGGAAGAAGCTGCTGAAGACGGAGAAGACGGTCGGAGTTGCAGGTCTGCAACTCCGGTAATGGTGTTGCAGATCGGCAAGGCAGGGAGAGGCAACAGCAGTTTGGGCGGTCAGTCCAAGGAGCACATAGGCGGTGCTAATTCAGGTGGTGAAGAACAAAAGAAGGAGAAGGAGAAGACGGTGGAGGATGAGTTGCAGTCCGCCGGAGTTCTGCAACTCCGGCGACGAAAGTAAGGAGAAGAAGACGAGGAAGAAAGAGAAGAAGAAGAAGAAGAAAGGGAAGAGAGGAAGAGGAGGGCGCACCACCTCCTCGCCGGCGATGGCACGCCCGCGAAGAAGGAGGAGGTGAGAGGATAAAGGAGAAGGGAGGAAGAGGAGGGAAAAAGAAGAAGGAGAAGGAGGGGGTCTAAGGGTTTTTAACCCCTCTTTTAACCCACGGTTTCTAAAAGAGAATTTTTTTTTATTTTTTATTATTTATTCATTTTATTTTATTTTCTTTTCTTTTTTTATTTTTATATTTGAAGAATGACTTAGGGGGTTGCAGGCTTGGGCTCGAGGTTTATGGGCCGTTTGGCCGTGAGTTTAGTGGGTTAGGGTGCGTTTGGTTGCCAAGGAAAAATGCATTTTTCTTGGAAAAACACAACCATCGATAGCCACCTCTTCCGTGCAACCAAACACACCCTTGAGGTTTTCTTCCCTTCTGTGAGAGAGAGAGATCAAAGAGATGGGAGTCACGGGCTTAATATGGAAGGATGGTCGAGATGGTGGTCGACCGGGAGACATCAATGACAATTAGAGAGATCGGATGATCAGACAGTAGATCGGATGGCGATCGAACGGTGGAATTGAGGGATGAAAGAATTAGGATGATGATGATTAGCCTAGTGAGGGATAAATGGGTGATGAGGGAGAGATCGTGTGGTCAGAATGACAATCGGATGGTCAATCAGATGATCGACAGGTTGTAATGGAGAGGAGAGAGAGAATTAGGAGAGATGAGTGAGAAAATAATAGAAAATACAGAGAAATGAGCTGGCAGAGGGTCTAGAACCCTGGTCTTCATTGTGTCCCTTCTCCCGCTTCACCAGTAGAGCAGACCATCATTTCTTGTTGATTCATGCAGCTTTAAACGCTTTGGTCCGTCTCTTGGTCATTGGCTCTCCTACTCTCTTCGTTCTTTGGGCTGGCTCTTCGGTCCTCTTGTTCAGCCCGCATTTGGCCTATATCTTCTAGTCATAGCCTATAGGCTCTTTAAACTTTGATAATGGGCTTTCATGATCGATGTGGACCCACAAGTCTTGAGAATCATCCACTCAGGGTTTCCTACGATAGAAGAAGTGCGTAATGAGACTTAATCAGAACGACTTTATATCTAGACTTCCGAAAATATATTTAATGCATGCAAATATACCATTTCGTCCAGAAAAGTGTGTTCTACGCAATAGAAGAGACTCTTACGTAGAAAAGTAGATAAATAAAGCATTTTCCGTAGGAGAGTGCGATAACGTTGAAGGGACAACAGAAGAGACCCCAGAAAAGTAGATAAATAGAGCATTTTACGTAGGAGAGTGTGATAATGCTGAAAGGATAATTGCTTAAAATAAGTACTTTTGAGCGAATATCAATCTGCTTTGGCACATCAACTCTAGCAGAGTTTTGGACTCATCAGTGAGTCCTTTATAGAACATGTGGACTAGACTCCCCTTGTCAAAATTATGATGTGGACATTTAGTGAGAGTGTCCTGGAACCTGTCCCATGCTTCATGGAATCTCTCATTCGACCTTTGTCGAAAGTTTTGGATGATCTGCTTCATCTCGTTCATCCTTGACATGGGGTAAAATTTGAATACAAACTTTCGAGCTAGTTCATCCCATGTGATAATCGAATTCTCGGGCAAAGAATAAAACCAATCGGCAGCTCTATCTTTCAGAGAGAAGGGAAAAAGTCTCAATTTGACACTCTCGTCATCAAGGTGTTGAAGTTTGAAAAGAGTTTGAATGTTCAGAAACTGCCTCAGATGAGTGTACAGGTCGTCTGTTGGAAGACTATGAAAGGTAGGCAACAATTGTACTATGTGCGGTTGGATTTCGAACTGAACCGTCGTCATGGGTGGAAGTACAATACAAGTGGGTGGGTTGACATATAGGCACATACATCTCAATGAGAGGTCGTTCATCAACCAGTTCTATGAAGGTAGTTTCTCTGGGAGAGGAGGGAGGGTAGGAGAGAAAGTAGGTAAAGATATCGGTGAAGAATCTAAAATGTTAGACTGACTCTTAGATCAAATCAATATACGATTGATTCGGGTCTAGACGGGCATATGCTTGAAAAAGCAAGCCGTAAACTTGACAAAAAGTTGCCAGATGAGAACACTAACCTGAAGTAGACTATATAATGCACAAGGAGCAAATATGATAACCCTATTTCTAAAATAATCAGGATATTTTAAGGGATTTATCTTGTTAGTAGATAGACTGAGGTATATTATGACAGTGGGCAGACCACTGGTTTATCTTGTTACCCGCCGGACTAACTGTTTGCACTTATGGGTTCTCACCAGGCTGCACTCTTCAGAGCGAATCCTTTAGTACTAACTCTAGTCAACAACAAGACAATCCGAAGCCTAGACAGACGTGCGGCACAACGGTTGACTTAAATACGTCCCAAACTAACTGGATTGGTCAAGTGTTTAAGAAGAGTGTTCCCTCAGGTTAAGCTAGGGTTAGTGCATGTTCCTAACCCAATAAATAGCAGACCAATCAAAGAACCAGGAATGCCACTAGCAAGCTCGGTATACTTGAGTAGTAGGGACCTATGGGTGTGTTAGATAACAGGGACCCGTGCTTGTGGACTTATTCAACCTGGGATGGATGAAAAGACTACGTGTAGGGGTGTCCTAGAACACTAATCTATTTTTGCTCTAGCTCTTGGTTCTTTTTATTATTGATGGATCCTGGGGATCAAATGCAGCTGGAGTGATGAGGTGGGTGATGAAATCCCATCAGTTTTAGAAGGAGCTAGGTCTGCTCGATTAATGTTCATTTATTAACGGACACGCCACGCAAGTCGAATAATATGTATGCGAAAGCAAATAGACAAGCGGCAATGATACACCCAATAACACCGTATCGCACTCAAGGCGAGGATAGAGACTTACCTCCCGTGGGCCACGCCACGAGGTCGCCTCCGTGGAATAGGGAGGGGTATCCTAATGGGCTTGGGCCCAAGTCCACCTCTTTGAGCTTTCGTTCCCTTCCCACACTAGATCGTGTTCCTGCACTCAATGGTTAGATTGGGTGGGTCTAGGTTTGTGGGATATGTATTGAAAGGTTTGGCCGGCTATTAGGGTTTCATGAAGCACGCATTGGTTTTAGCTGGTATTAGAGTTGTTTCCAATTATGGTTTGAAGTTGAAAATAGAAATTTTCAAATTGGGATTCGAAAATTTCTCTTTTCAAACGTTCTTAGATAAGGAAACCTTCCAAATAAAGTGAAGATTTGAAATTCCATCTATTTTGGAAATTTCCTAAATTAAGAAAATCTTTTCAAATTAGAGATCTCCTATTTTAGGATTTTCCAAAATTAGAGAATATCTATAAATAAAATTTCTCAAAAATTAGAATTTCCTACAAATGGAAACCTTAATTTTGAGACTCCTTTATTTCTAGAAACTATCCAAAAACAGAAAATCCTAGAATCTATCTAAAAATAGCAAGAAATGAAAACCCTAATTTTTTTGAATTTTTGATTTTTGATTTTTGATTTTTTTGTATTTTTTACTTAATCTAAGGTTTCTAAAAAACCCTAAATTATTATAAATTACACTCGGCCTTCCGAGGCATTAAAAATAGTAGTTAAAATACTGTTAAAAATACAAAAAAATGATTGAAAGTTTCTAAGTTTGAGCTTTCCACTTTTAGCAACTTCTCAATTCCGTCAACTACTTGCCTTTTGCACTCCCGTACACCCGAGCGGCAACGGTGCCATTTGAAAGTAGGGTTTTCCCGCGTCGTTGATTACGAAAACCCTAATTTCAACACATTTGTAAATTAATCCGATTTTATCCTATAAAATTCAAAAATTCTAGCATAGGGATTCGTGTCGGATGTCGATCTGCACTCGGGGATAGTTAGCGCAAACAAGAACATGGAATGACAGATTTTTTAACAAAAATTGCTCTGAAATTCATGGACGGGTGAGAGTGGTGGATTTGTAAGTTAAAAATAATTTTTTTATGGAGAAATTTATCACTACAAACATGAAATAACACTCGAATCAAAATAATCTCACTTTTATTAATTTACTAATTCCCATTACATTGAAATAGAGTTTAAACAAAGCATAAAACCTAACTAGAAAATAATATAAGAAAAGGTAGAGGGATGTAGAGAGAAAGGAACTAGTTAGAGAGAGAAATCCAAAAAGAGAGAAAATGAAAAGAGAGAGAGAGAGATGATAGATCTACCTTTGGATATATCGGGGATGGGTGGTTGAGATCAACCCTTGATCAACCCCAAAGAACTTACCAGATGAAGATGGATGCATGAAAGGGGTCGCTGATTTGCGTGAGGCACCTTGTGGAGATCTCGGTTGCATGTTTGCAGACCGTGATGGCCAGCCAATCAACTAATGGCATGTGCGTTGAGGGAGATACAGATTGATTCCCTCCGTCTCATTTTGGGGAGAAACCACGACTTGTAGGTGGTTTTCCGGGGTTGAGGGTGGAACTAGTAGAGCGTTGGCAGACTGATGAAGTGGAGATGTGCAGATGCGTTGCAATGGAAGAAGTTGCAACACCTGTACATTAGCTGGAGGGACGGACAGGCGGTAATGGTGGAGATTAATGGTGGCGTTAATGGTGTGGGCAGCACACCGTTAGGAGAAGAGTTGATCTCCTTGGACCTTGAAGAACTTCCTGTTGGGAAGGAGAATCCCGTGAGTTGCAGTGGTGGCCGATCGGTGGAGAAGATGAACTAGCCAGGTGAGGGCGATCTCCACCTTCTCCTTCCTCTTCTTCTCTCCCTTTTTTTCTATTTTCTTTTCTTTCTTTTTTCAACAGGGCAGAGAGAGAGAATGAGATTGAAGACGATTTTTTTTTTAGTGTTTCACGGTGGAGCAGGCTGGGCAGTCCATTGGAGAAGGCTGTTGTTCTCCTTCTCGGGGCTGAGCGAGATGGAAAGTGAGAGAGAGAAGATAAGTGGGGCATGGGAGTTCGATTCAGAGAGAAGAGGAGGGCCAAACGGTGAAGAGATTGTGAAGAGGAAGAGAAAGTGGATGGGAGAACGTGGTGTCAATGGAGAGGCACTGGTTTGTGGAACGTGGGAGAATGATAGGAGAGGGGGCGGTAGAGATCGTGGGAAGCAGTAGTGGGTTGGAAGATGACGGCTGGGATGAAGGAGAGTCGTATGGGGGAAACCTGGAAAGAGATGGAGAGACCTAAAGATGACGGCTGGGTTCCTCTTATATGGGTTTGAGTTTAGGGTTTAGGGTGAGAACATGTGAGTGAGATGAAGGGTTGGGATTAGAGGAGAGGTTTTTGAGAGATTTAAAGGGGTAGTTTCGACATTATATGATGTGGGATAGGTGAGTCATAGATTAGTGGACAAAGTCCTCTCAACGTGGTTAAATGTGAGGTGCTTTGGTCCTCCCTCTTTCATGCACTAACAGTGGATCCCAATCAGCAACTTTTTGTTTAATAGCCTATACACATGGTCCACCAGTGTGTATTAACTCAAGCATCTGCCACCTCAGGCCTTCTTCATATGCCGGCCGATTACACCCTTGTTGTGTTTCTAGTACTTGTATGACCCCGGACACTATCCAACGGTTGAGTAGGTGGACACGGGGATCACACGTGGTGATGGTGAGCCAATCAACTAGAAGCCACGAACGGATATGTCTATCGATGATTGGACTCCTCTTCATGGGTGACTCATGATCATTGGAATGGATCACCTTCATTAGTTAGTTGTTGTAGATCAAGAGTGGCTACAATGTATAACCAACATAAATTTGCCTCCTCTCACGTGCATTTCACGTCATAGTTTGCCACATCATCGCATGCTCCTTGGATTGGCCGATCAATCTTTCACGTTGTTTGGTAGTTTCCCCCATGTGACATGCTGGCTCATCTACTTGGCACATCTTACAAAGCAACTCTGTGCTACCTCATCTCTCCATGTGTATAGACACCCATGCTTCATACCAGTCTAACAACTTGATCAATGATCCATTGTCCAAACGACTGTGCTGGTTCCATGTATCACCTTGGACTTACTTTTGGATGTGCCAGGATTAGTCCTTGATGCTGTGGTCCATGATCAAGGTCCCACTATTTCTGCTAACTCGGCCTGCGCCTTGGTCTATTGTCTTGGTCAATTCTCATCTGCTCTCCTGGTTCTTGATCTGACTTTTTGATTTTTTAGCTCGGCTTGTACTTGGCTCATATAGCATGTTGGCTCTTTAAGCTTTGATAGTGGGCTTCTGTGATTGCTCGTGAGCCCGCCATTCTCAAGAATCGTCTAATTTGGTCTCCTATAACAATGAAAAATCGCGTAATGAGACTTCTACAAAATGATTTCGCATGTGGGTCAAATAAATGTGTATGAATGCATGCGAATATACCATTTTGACCAGAAAAGTGTATTTTACGCAATGGAAGAAACTCTTACGTAGAAAAGTGGATAAATATGACATTTTACGTAGGAGAGTGCGATAACGCTAATAGGATAATTACTTAAAATAAGCACTTTTAAGCGAATATCAATTACCTTCCAGTTTGTCTGTACCTCAAGGAGACGAGAATGTTGATACACCTGCTATTCAGCCGGTAGGCAAGTAGAGTGTTTGAATATGTGATCAATGTCGTAGGGCATGATTTGATCTTTTTCTTTTTCTTTCGTTTTTCAGATCCTTTTTTGTACTTTTGCCCAATAAGCTCCAATCGTGTAGATGCCATTTAAGGCTTTCATTCTAATAGAAAAACTTCTTTTTTCTAAATGCCTATGAACTCAAGGTTCTCAGTTTAGTCCATTCGCAAGGTTGCCGGGAATATCATTAACCCCCATTATGAATCTAGGACTATTTAGATTTACCTTGGCTTGAACTTAGAATTATTGGCTAAGCTCTCTGGAATTGTCGGGAATCTCACCAGATCATCCCGACCTTTCGGTTTGTGTACTTGAGTTTTTATCAAAGCTGTAAGCCAAGATGTATAAGAACTCAAGGCTCCCGGGTAGATCTTTGGACTTGGCGGGAATCTCGTTAATTGAAAGTAGGGTTTTTCCGCGTCGTTAGTTACGGAAACCCTAGAATCAACACATTTGTAATTTATTCGGTTTTTTTCCTGCAAAATTAAGCTTCTTTGTACAGTGGAAGTATGTCGGATGTTGAACCGCACTCGGGGTTAGTTCGTGCAACCATGAACATAAAATGATAGATTTTTATCAGAATTATGGAGAGGTTAGAGTGGTGGACAGTTAGGGATTTGAAACATTCTTTTGAGTTGATTGCTGCAAACCATGAACTACAATATTAATAAAAAAAACCGAAATATGCAAATAACTCCGAAGAACTTTCATAACATCAAAATCCATTACAATGCTTAAATGAATCTTAAACTATGATAAAATAATTAATCAACTAGAAAGCAATAAAAAATACTAAAATAGATGAGAGAGAAAAAGGAAGAGACTGAGATTTCTAGAGAGAGAAAGAGACGAAGGAGAGAGAACGCTAAAGAGAACTAGAGAGAGAAACTAAGGGAGGAGAGAGAAAAATAAGTAAAAAGGCCTAGAGAGAGAAAGACTTAGAGAGAGAGAACTAGAGAGACAAAAGAGGAGGTTTTCTCACCATGATGGATGGATGGCCAGCAACACGAAGGATTCGTGGACTACCAGTGCACTTGTACGTGGCTGAGGTGGCTATGGATTTCTTGATGAAGATTTGCCCTCATGGAGAACCGCCAACAGGATTGCTTGGTGTGTAACACCAACACATTGAAGAAAATAGGGGTGGCAGCAACTATGAGGTAAGGATGATGGCTTTGTAGAAAAGTCCAGTAGGTGAGGATCGACCTCGTGGTGGTGATGACGAACGACTTGGTGGCGATGTGGAGGACGTCTCCTTCCCTTCTCTTCTCTCCTCTTTTCTCTTCTTTTTCTTTTCTTTTTTTTTTTTTTTTTTTGCTGTTGTCTTCGTTTTTGGGAGAGAGAAGTGAAGAGAACGTGGGTGTTGCAGATCGTGATCCAAGCCGTCCGGGATAGGTGCAGTCCGGCTATGAAACTTGCAGGTGGTGGTGCTCTCGGTCTAAACCGTGAACGTTGGGGTAAAGGGGCGGCACACCTGCTATTTTGGTGATGAACCAGCAGGGTGGGGACGGTACTAGAAGGTGGAGAGCGGCGGTGAAGGGGTGCTGGAGTGATGGAAGAGAAGCGTGGTGAGATGGGTACCGTGTGGACCAGACCTGCAAGTCGTGGTGGTGGCTGTCGTTGGCGGCCGGAGTTGCAGTCTGCAACTCCGGTGAGAGAAGAGGAGGAGCGGTGCTGCTGCACGCAACAGCAGCAAGAAGATGATGGATAGAAGGAGAAGAAGAGGAAGATGAAGAAGAAGAGGAGAAGGGGCAGAAGGAGAGAAGGAACGTGCAGGTGATGGTGCGCAGGCGTGCTTAACGGACCTGCAACTCCGGTGGGGGCGTGGAGAAGATGAAGAGGAAGGTGAAAACCAAGAGAAGAAGAAGGGGCAGAAGAGGAGAAGAAGGATGGGGGAAGGATGGGGGGAAGAGAGGAGGAGATGGGAGAGGCATTAGGGTTCCAAAGAACCCTCTCTTCTCCCCTTTTAAAGCTCCCTAGTTTCCATTAATGGAAATTAGGGATTTTTTTGAAATATATATATAAGTAAAACCTTACTTTTCTTTGGGGAATTTCCCCATTTAGTGGACCCCCATTTTTTATTTAAAAATAATTAATTTAAAGCATTTGATGGGCCCGACTACTGGTCCACAAGGATTGATGATGTCCATCATCTCACAAGATGATGTAACAGACAATTTGATGACGATCGGATGGATGGTGACTTGATTGGGACCTAGATTGGTAGATCGACGGATCTAGAGAGATCCAACGGTCCGGTGGAAGATCCAACGGTCCGATTGAAGATCCAACGGTCAGAAAGCTAAGGGAGATGAGACAGAGCCAACGGACAGGAGTTCTGAGGTTAGGTCAGTAGATCCGAGGATCGAGAGATGAAGAGAGAGAGAATAAGGAGAGAGAAGAGAGAAAATTAGGGAGAGAAGAGAGAAAATATCAGAAAATGGAGATAAAAGTATTGGCAGAGGGTCTGGAACCCTGGTCTTCACTATGACCATCCTCGCACTTCTCCAGTAGAGTAGACCATCATTCCTTGCTGACTCATGTGGCTTTAAACGCTTTGGTCCGTCTCTTGGTCATTGGCTCTCCTGCTTTCTTCGTTTTTTGGGCTGGCTTTTTGGTCCTCTTATTCAGCCCATATTTGGCCCATATCTTCTAGTCATAGCCTGTGGCTCTTCAAGCTTTGATATTAGGCTTCTGTGGTTGATCGTGGGCCCACAAGTCTCGAGAATAGCCCGATCGAGTTTTCTGCAAGAGAAAAGCACGTAATGAGACTTGATCATAACGTATTTATACCTAGACTTTTAGAAATGCATTTAATGCATGCAAATATACCATTTCATCTAGAAAGTGTGTTCTGCGCAATGAAATAGACTCTTACGTAGAAAAGTGGATAATTAGAGCAGTTTTACATAGGAGAGTGTGATAACGCTTAGAAGATAACAGTGGAAAATATGCACTTTTAAGCGAATATCATTAATTCTAGTCGCATGACTTAGAATGTTTAAATCATTCCGGCCTCCCGGTTTGTATACTCAAGTTCTCATCAAGGCAGTAAGCCAATATGTGTAAGAACTCAAGGCTCCCGACTAGTTCTCTTGAATTATCGGGAATCTCGTTAATTCTAGTCGCATGACTTAGAATATTTAAATCATCCTGGCCTTCTGATTTGTATACTCGAGTTCTCATCAAGGTAGTAAGCCAAGATGTGTAAGAACTCAAGGCTCCCGGCTAGGTCTTGAGTTGTCGGAAATCTCGTTAATTCTAGTCGCATGACTTATAATATTTAGATGATCCCAGCCTTCCGGTTTGTATACTTGAGTTCTCATCAAGGTAGTAAGCCAAGATGTGTAAGAACTCAAGGCTCGCGGCTAGGTCTTGAGTTGTCGGGAATCTCGTTAATTCTAGTCGCATGACTTAGAATATTTAGATCATCCCCGCCTTCCGGTTTGTATACTCAAGTTCTCATCAAGGCAGTAAGCCAAGATGTGTAAGAACTCAAGACTCCCGACTAGGTTTTTCGTAATAAGGAACGATGCCTCTTGCATGAGAAATCTCGATTTTACTTTATTGATAAAAGATACGCATAAATGCGTTTCATGGCCTTTTGAAAGTAGGTTTTTTTTTCCGCGTCGTTGGTTACGGAAACCCTAACTTCAACACATTTTTAATTGATCCGAGACATTTAACCTGTAAAATGAGCAGTTTTGCATAGTGGCTCGTGTCGGATGTCGATCCGCACTCGGGATTAGTCGGATTAGCGCGAATAAGAACATAAAATGACTGGAAATTTGCAGAAAATGGAACATAATATTATTCAAATCAACTTCATTCAATCAAGCATGTCTCTTACAATGAAAAGCAAACCAAAATAACTAAATTATAAACTAGAGAAAGAATTATAGAAACTAGAGAGAGAAAATTGTAAATGAGAGAGAAGTGGATAGAGAGAGAAAACTAAAGAGAGAAAGAAAATATCCTAGAAGGAAAATTCACCGTTTGATCTCACCTTCAGATGGAGAGCAATGGAAGGGTTGCTAGCAACATGGTAGCAAGGAGTGGTTTGGCTTCGAGATGACAAATCAAAGGAATGGTCCTGCCAATCATTGATGAGTCGGTCAAAGTGTCAAACAGTGAAAGGAGATTGATGAAGATGGTGGTGTGTATGGCGTGAAGGAAAGCATGGTGGCTGGCAGTGATGTGCAGCACGTAGAGGAGAGGTGGGGTTGGCGTTGGTTGCTGCCTTTTTGGATGCTGTAGCAGCGTTGACCGAAGTGGACGGTGGTTAGGGAGGAGACGAGGTGCGATGGCTGGGAGGTGGAGACGATGGTGTTGATGGCGATAATGGCGGTGTGAGCAGGTGCAGACGTGCTTAGCATTGAAGGGTTTTTTTTTTTTTTTTTTTTTTTTTTGAGGAAAACGTGGATGGAGAATGGGAGAGAGAAGGGCGGTATTGAAGATGGAGGTGGCTGACGGTGTAAACAACCAGTCCGTTTGGACCAGCAATGGAGGAGGGACGCACCTCCAACCAGATCGTGAAGGGAGCACGTGGTGGGTTTAGAGAGGAGGTGGCAAGGGTGCTGGTTTCGCCGGAATAGACGGACTGGTGGAATTGAACCAGTCCGCCGGAGGAAGGAGGTAGACTCCTTGCAGAACAAGAAGGAGAGGCCAAAGAAGACTGGCAGAAGGAGGAGGCGCGTGGTGTGTGTAGTGGCAGCAACGGTGGAGAGGCCGTGAGCGACCGGAGTTGCAGTTTTGCAACTCCGGCGTGAAGAAGGGAGGAGGAAGATGACCGGAGTTCTGCAACTCCGGTGTGCAAACGAAGAGAAGCGGAGAAAGAAGAAAGAAGAAGAAGAAGAAGAAGAAGAAGAAGAAGAAGAAGAAGAAGAAGAAGAAGAAGAAGAAGAAGAAGAAGAAGAGGAAGAAGAAAGCCTTACCAGACGTGATGAAGAAAAGGAAAAAAAAAAAAGAAGAAAAAGAAGGAGAATGGGGCCGAGGGAGAAGGGAAAACGTGGGGAAGAGTAAAGAGGAAGGATTGGAAGAGATTGGAGGGGGATTAGGGTTCGAACGAACCCCTCTCCTTCTCCTTTTAAAGCTCCCTATTTCCATTAATGGAAATAGGGTATTTTTTAAATAAAAAAAAATATTTTTAATTTTTTTTTTTTTTTTTTTTAAGTAAAATGCTACTTTTTTATGGGGAATCTCCCCAATTAGTGGACCCCCCATTTAATTAAAATTATTTTGAAATTTGCGGGGTCCACTAACTGGTCGGACAGCGGGTCGATGAAGATGGGCCCGGCTACTGGCCCATATGGATTGATGATGTCCATCGTCTCACAAGATGATGTGACAGACAGTCTGATGGCGATCGGATGGATGGTGACTTGATTGGGACCCAGATTGGTAAATCGATGGATCTAGAGAGATCCAACGGTCCGATTGAAGATCCAACGGTCCGATGGAAGATCCAATGGTCAGAAAGCTAAGGGAGATGAGATAGAGCTGATGGGCAGGAGTTCTGGGGTTAGGTCAGTAGATTCGAGGACCGAGAGATGAAGAGAGATAGAGAATAAGGAGAGATGAGAGAAAAAGTATCAGAAAATAGAGAAAAAAGCACTGGCGGAGGGTCTGGAACCCTGGTCTTCACTGTGACCATCCTCACGCTTCTCCAGTAGAGTCGACTATCATTCTTTGCTGACTCATGTGGCTTTAAACGCTTTGGTCCGTCTCTTGGTCATTGGCTCTCCTGCTCTCTTCGTTCTTTGGGCCGGCTTTTTGGTCCTCTTATTCAGCTCATATTTGGCCCATATCTTCTAGTCATAGCATGTGGGCTCTTTAAGCTTTGATAATGGGCTTTCATGATTGATTTGGGCCCACAAGTCTCGAGAATCTTCTCATCGGGGTTTCCTGCGACAGAAGAAGCGCGTAATGAGACTTTATCAGAACGGCTTAATATCTAGACTTCCGAAAATGTGTTTAATGCATGCAAATATACCATTTCGTATAGAAAAGTGTGTTCTACGCAACACAAGAGACTCTTACGTAGAAAAGTAGGTAAATAGAGTATTTTACGTAGGAGAATGCAATAACGCTAAAAGGATAATTGCTTAAAATAAGCACTTTTGAACGAATATCACCTTTCGAATACATCTCCATTTTTTGTCTTTAAATAGTATGCCCTGTTTTGCCCGATTATGTCAATAAGGTAAGGTCATTCCCAATTGGCACCAAGTTTGCCACTTCTAGGCTCTCTAGTATTCTCGAATATCTTTCTTAATACCAAGTCTCTAACTTTGAAAGTTCTGCGTCTGACATGGCGATCGTATGATCATTTGATTGTTTGCTGATAACTCATCAATCTCACAACCGCCTGTTCCCGATGTTCTTTAATCAAATCATTGTCTCGAGCCAGGATCTCATCATTCTGTCCTGAATTGACAGCTTGAGTATGATATGTCGGGACAACGACCTCTATTAAAATAACTGCCTCTGATCCAGTGGCTAGAGAAAATGGAGATTCCTTAGCCTCCCATGGTTCTTCTCGAAGTAGTTCGATAAGCCCATAACACTCCCGACAACTCGTCTACCCATTTTTCCTTAGCTTGATCTAGCATTTTCTTCAAATTTTTGAGTATGACTCAACTCGCCCTCTCAGTGAGTCCATTGCTTTAAGGATATCTCGGGGCGGACAACTACTTCTTAATATTCAAAGCTTGACATAAAGCCTTGATATCGTTGGCATCAAATTGGGTTCCATTGTCCGTGACGATCTCTTGTGGGATGCCAAATCGACAAATGATATCTTCCCACAAGAATCTCTTAACATGCGAGGCCTGCACCTGTACCAATGGAACTGCTTCGATCCAATTCGTGAAGTAATCTGTGGCTACCAACAGGAATCTGTCATTTCTTGGAGCTATCGGGAATGGTCCCATTATATACAATCTCCATTTTGCGAATGGCCATGGACTGAACACCTGATGTAATTCTTCGGCGGGGACTTTGATCAATGGAGAATATGTCTAGCATTTCTTGACAAGTAATTTGGCGTCCTTCTGCATATAAGGCCAAAAATAACCTTGGCTAATAGCTTTATGCACTAAGGTCCTCACCCCCGAGTGATTTCCGCATTCTCCTGCATGTATTTTTTGGAGAATCTACTGGGATTCACTGGGGGTAAGGCATTTAAGGAGAGGGCCCAATGCTAATTTTCTGTATAAATCTTGGCCCACCATAGTATATCTACTCCTGAGCCTCTGAATTCTCTTTGTAGCATCCCTGTCAGATGAGAGGTCTCCATTCTGCAAATATCTTCGAAAATCATCCATCCAACTTTCTCCAAGATCAATCTCAATCGGGGCTAAGTGCATCTCAATAGGCATATAGGTGCTCGGGAATTCTTGATAATCCACCGGTATAATCCTTGACTCAGTGTCTCCCAACATAGTGGACAAATAAGCCAAGGCATCAGCATGTCGATTCTTCATTCAAGGCAACTGATGAACTTCTACATTGTTAAACCGTCTAGTCAATTGTTGGACGATTTCTAGATAAGCCGTCATTCTCTCAACTCTGGCTTGATATGTCCTGGCATACTGGCTAACTACCAACTAGAAGTCAGTGTACACGATTATGTCATTGATCCCGAGATCTAGTGCTGTCTGAAGCCCCGAGATCACTGCTTCATATTATGCTTCGTTATTGGATGCCACGAACCTGAGTTTAACTGATTTCTCCAATCTCATGTTCTCGGGTGTGACTAGGACAACTCCTATCCCTGATCCACTCTCGCTGGCCGATCCATCAGTGAATAACCTCCAACCCATTTTTGGATTTAACTTCTCTGGTATCTCAGAAAGTAAAAGGACATCTCTGTCCTCACCCCCAGTGTCTGCCACATCCTGTACTGGAAAATCAGCCAAGAACTCGGCTAAGGCATGTCCTTCTTGGACGTTCGCGGTGAAAACTATGTCATATTGAGCCAAGTAAATGGCCCATTTAGCCATTCGTCCCGATAAATCAATCTTCCCGAGTATAGATTTTAACGAATGCTCCGTGTGGACTGTGTTGGTTCTTCCATCAAATAAGGTTTAAGATGCCTAGAGGCATAAATCAGAGCGAGAACAACTTTTTCGATGGTAACATATCTCGTTTCTGTTCCATTAAGAGTCTTACTGGTAAAGTATACTGGCCGTTCTTCTCGGTCAAGCTCACAGAAGAGGACGGCGTTGATAGATTCATTAGTTGTGGCCAGATAAAGACCCAGAGGTTCTCTTTGGTCAAGTTTGGAAAGGATCGGTGGTTGTAAGAGGTATTGTTTAAGCTTTTGGAAGGCTTTGTCGAACTCCTCAGTCCAGTCAAACCTTTCATTTTTCTTTAAGAGCCTGAATAAAGGTCTTGATATTCACTTAAAAGTGCGTATTTTTCACTGTTATCTTCTTAGCGTTATCACACTCTCCTACGTAAAACTGCTCTAATTATCCACTTTTCTACATAATAGTCTATTTCATTGCGCATAACACAATTTTCTAGACGAAATGGTATATTTGCATACATTAAACGCATTTCTAGAAGTCTAGGTATAAAGACGTTATGATCAAGTCTCATTACGTACTTTTCTCTTGAAGAAAACTCAATCGGGCTATTCTCGAGACTTGCGGGCCCACGATCAACCACAGAAGCCTAATATCAAAGCTTAAAGAGCTAACATGCTATGACTAGAAGATACAGGCCAAGTACGGGTCAAGTCAGAGGATCACAGAGCCGGTCCAAAGAACCAAGAGAGATGGAGAGCCGATGACCAAGAGACGGACTAAAGCAGTCGAAGCCACATGAAATGAGAAGAAAATGATAATCTGCTCTGCTAGAGAAGCCTGAGAAGAGAACATATTGAAAACTAGAGTTCCAGACCCTCCGCAAGCAGTTATCTCTATAGTCTGTAGAGTTTTCTCTCTCATTTCTCCTATTTCTCTCTCGTCTCTCTTTATCTCCCTATACATCACCACCTGATCCTTAGATCTACTGACCTAACCTCAGAACTCTTGCCTGTTGGCTCTATCTCATCTCCCTTAGCTTTCTGACCATTTGATCTTCAATCGGACCATTGGATCTTCCACCGGACCGTTGGATCTCTCTAGATCCGTCGATCTACCAATCTGGGTCCCAATCAAGTCACCATCCATCCGATTGTCATCAAATTGTCTGTCATATCATCTTGTGAGACGATGGACATCATCAATCCATGTGGGCCAATAGTCGGGCCCATCATCATCGACCAATGGCCCGACCATTTAGTGGACCTCGCGATTTTCAAATGCTTTAAATTAATTGTTTTTAAATAAAAAAAAGGGGGGTCCACTAAATGGGGAAATTCCCCAAAAAAAGTAAGGTTTTCCTTAAAAAATATATATATATATATATATTTTTTTTTTTTAAAAACCCCATTTTCCATTAAAGGAAAGTGGGAGGTTTAAAGGGGAAGGAGAAGGGTTTGTTTGAACCCTAATCCCCATCCTTTCTTCTCCTTTCTCTCCCCAAAACTCCCCCCCACGTTTTCCCCTCCTTCTTCTCCTTCTTTTTTTCTTCCTTCTCTTCCTCCTCTCCTTCATCTTCTTTCTTACCACCGCCCTCACCAGAGTTGCGCCTGCAACTCCGGCCGTTCGTGAGCCTCCTCTCCAAGATGTGCAGACCAGCACGTCTTTGATCCCCAACATCCCACGATTTCATCCCTGGTTCACCGTTGCTGCCTCTCCAAGGAACAACAGATCAGTGCATAGCAACCCCTTCTTCTTTTTCTCCATTGTTTCCGGCGAGAAGCTCGCCGGATCTGCCACCATCCTCAGTTGTAGGCGATCTTACCTTCTCCCTCCGTCGGATAGAACCACGATCTCCTCAGATCTATGCACGTGCAACCCTCAAAGCTGCAGCAACAGATTGCTCCTCCCCTCCAATCGTTGTTATTCTTGCTTTCTCACCGGAAAGACCTGAAATTTTCGGCTGGTTTCTGAGGTCGTTAGCTCCACCGTTTCTGCATCTCAGTTGCTGCTACAACTAGCAGCAACAACTTGTGCTTCCACAGACCTGCAAGTGGATGGCCTTCAACTCTACTGGTGGACTACAACACAGGAACCACCACGAGGTGCAGCACCTCTCCATCGCTTAAACGTCTTCAAAGACGTCCACTACCAGCAACACCTATCCACACCTCTTGCTGTTCTCTCCACTAAAGTTCAGCCACTTGTGCACCATCAGGCCAGCCTCTCCTTACCACTGATCGACCCCTTGGTCGTGTATCTCTTCTCCAAGCGCCTGGCCAAATAATGGCCGATCTCCATCAAAGTGATGTTCCCTCATGGTGCACCTAAACGTGCACCACATTGGAGCACAACGATCTTGGCCGATCCTCACTCTCAAGGCTGAATGGTAAGTGTTAATGGTGAGTTTCCTCTTTCTCTCTCTATCCCTCTCTAGAAATCTCCTTCTATTTTTCTCTCTCTAAAATTCTTAATTTCTCTCTCTAGTTTTCTTTCACTTTCTCTCTCTAGTTTTCTTTTATATGCTTTGTAGCTTGAGTAAGATTTGTTTTCTAGTTAGTTTTTAATGTTTAATTCAAGTTTGTAATACTTTTGATCAATTAATAAAAGAAGTTTGATAATTACTTTTTAGTTAATGGTAGCATTTTCTCTCTCTAAAAATCCCCAAAATCATGTTTTAAACAAATCACAAATCCACCACTCTCATCCCTCCATGAATTTCTAGCATTTTTCTGGCAAAAATCCGTCATTTTATGTTCTTGATCGCGCTAACTAAACCCGAGTGCGGATCGACATCCGACACGAATCCCTATACAAAATTCCATATTTTGTAGGATAATCGGATCAACTTAAAAATGTGTTGGAATTAGGGTTTCCGTAACCAACGACGTAAAAAAAACCTTAGTTTCAGGTCTGCACCTATCTGATGACCTCGCTATGAAGCGATTTAGTGCAGCTATTCTCCTTACTAGCTTTTGGACTTCCTTCTTGTTCTTTGGCGAAGACATCTCTGTTAAGGCCCTGATCTGCTCAGGATTAGCCTCGATACCTCGTCTTGTAATGAGATAACCTAAGAACTTCTCCGAGGTTACTCCGAAGACGTATTTGGCAGGGTTCAGCTTCATCTGATACTCTCGTAGATGTTCGAAAGTTTTCCCGAGATCTCCCAGATGAAGTTCCCGGGATTGTATTTTACCATCATGTCGTCTATGTAGACTTCCATTGTTACACCGATCATATCATGGAACATCCTGTTGACGAGACGTTGATAAGTGGCTTTTGCATTCTTGAGGCCAAAAGGCATCACTTTGTAACAAAAGACCCCCCCTATCAGTTGTAAAGGCCGTCATCTCCTGATCTAGCTCATACAATGGAATTTGGTTGTACCTCGAGTATCCATCCATGAAGGACAAGATCTCGTTGGGGCAAGCTCTGTTCAAATGAGTGAAGTTGATGCATACTCTGATCTTCCCATTCTTCTTTGGTACTACCACTATGTTGGCTAACCAATGGGCATTGCTGACTTCTCGGATGAAGCCGGCTGCTAAGAGTTTGTCGATCTCATCTTGAACGGCCCTCTGTTTCTCGGGAGCAATTCTCTGAGGTCGTTGTTTTACAGGTAAATACTTATTATCTACCTTTAACTGATGACAAGAGATGTCGGGAGGAATACCTGGGATGTCGCTAAATGACCATGCAAAGACATCCATATAAGATTTCAAGTTCGATGAATAGACCGGCCCCGATAAAGGTGTATTTTGGATCTCCTTCGGTCCCGAGGTTGATTTGATCGGTTTCCTCTATTGTGGGAACGTTGCCAGGCTCAGATTGTATCTTGTCATTTTTTCGGCTTGGCGCAGTCTACTCCAGACTTGCCGGGATGTGCTCTGGTTGCTATTGCTCAGCAACCACTGATGAAGTTCATTCTCCATGCAGATCCTCATGACCAAGAGCACTCTTAGGTCGAAGGACAGTGGCGTAACATCTCTTTGAGACAACTTGGTCTCTTTTTAACTCCATTATCTCGTGATCAGTCGGGAATCGAAACAATTGATGATAGGTTGATGGTACGCCATTGACTTCATGTATCCACCCACGTCCCAGAATGCCATTATAGGGGGATGGAGTATCTAGAACTAAGAATTCTACCATAGACGTGATCGGTCCCGTCTTGACTGGTAGAATTACCTTTCCAAGTGCATACTCCTTTTGGCCATTGAATCCGACCAATGGAGTACCACTCTGGACCAGATTCGATGGGTTTAAACCCATCCTCTTGTAAGTTTCTACGAATAAGATCTTGGCTGAGCTAACGGGATCTATTAACAGACGTTTTACCTCGTAATTGCCCACTAGCAATGTGAGCACCAATGCATCTGAGTGCAGATGATCTACTCCGAAGAAATCTTTGTCGGAGAAGAAAATAGGTGCATTAGTGCTCTCCATCATCTCTACGGGGTCCGTCAATCTCGGACCCGTAGAGAGATGCAGGATCTCGTTCAGGTGCTCCACCTTCCTGATTTTGATCATTTCTTCTCTTTTAGCGTCATAAAGCTGAGTCTTCCTATCAATGAAGCTCGGATCATATTCAGCCTAAAAATAGAAGGTAGATCGCCGATCTAGTAGCTGAAATGATGGAAAAAATAGAGACATTGGCCGATAAGATGATGGCAATGGCAACGAGAGCTCCGCGAGACTCTCCCTTTACTAAAGAGATATAGGAGTATCATGCTCCCAAATCTTTCTCTCGTCCTAAATTTTCAATATTCACGGGAACCTCAGATCTCGTGAACTATGTTCTTCGCTTCTGGAAAGCGATGACGATGTGAGAATTCCACGACGAGCTCCTCTGTCGAATGTTCCCATCTACTTTGAGTGATGATGCGCTCATTTGGTTTAATCAGATAGCTCCTCGGACTATTTCTGACTTCACCGAGTTGAGCACCCACTTCATCACTCGCTACTCATGCAATAGATTGCATAAGAATGACGTCGACGTATTGTTCAATATATGCTGCGGTTAGAAAGAGACACTACGGGATTTCACCAAAAGATTCTATATTTTGATGACCACGGTGGAAAATTGCGACAATAAGCACGCCGTCACAGTCTTTCGGAAGGCACTGCCTACAGGTTCTGGACTTTATATGTCCTTGACCAAGAATAGGCCGGTCAATATGGAGGCTTTGTTTCTTCGAATTGAAAAGTACTCTAAACTTGAAGACGACACACTCCAACATGGTCAAGGGTTGACCATATTTGTGAATGAAGTGAAGCAGGTTGTCGGACCCAACAAATCCTCCAAGGGAAAACAGAAGGCTGCCGTCGAGGTAGCACCAACAGAGAATCCCGATAAGGAAACTGAGAAGCTGGGAGGTTCAGATCAGTATCCTCGTCGGGAAAAGATGATATTTACAATGTTGAACAAAATGCAAAATCAGATTCTTGATCTGATTAAAAATGAGAAATATCTCAAATTTCCCCGTCTAACGAAGTCAGACTTGAAGGGAGACAAATGCTGGGCGCTGAGACACAGGCTTGAGGATCTAATTAACCAGGGCTACTTGCAGCAGTATATCGCTCACACAAATGGCACGATAGTTGAAGCCGAGATCCCCAAGAAAGACAACACCCGCGTTAAACAGCAAGAACGCAGGTTAATTATTGACGTTATCCATGGCGGAGGACGACAACTCACCCGTGGAAACGATGGTGGGATGTGAGAATCCCCGTGTCTGTTCCTAGGATTCCGTAGATCAGATTCTTCCAAACCAGACTTGTCTGATTGAAAGTGGATCTTTTGACGGTGGCTACCCCCGACATTCTCGAAGACATGGTCATCTGCATGTCGAGCTGCCATCCGTTGCTTCAGCTCTTCATTTTCTTCTCGTAGCTGGGCGATAACATTCTGTTGGCTGTCGAGGTCTCTTGCTTTCTACTCTCCGTGATAGTATCTCTGAGGTCATTGGGAGGATTCCTTTCTCTTTCGCTCCTGAGGCCGGTACGCCTTGTATCCACTATTGTTCGAATCGAATATCTCTTAGAATGGAAAACTTCTAGTCGCTTCCCACAGACGGCACCAAAAGATATGGGGGAAAAATATCTGATCTATCCCATATAATCTTTGAGGTTAGACGATTCGTATCTCAATGATGATCCGACGACCCTGATGCTTCAGGACAAAACTTCTTTCTTCGCTGCGAAGGATAGATGATCTCCGGACGAGACGTGGTCTTAGCTGTTGACAACACTCCGACGCTCAAGTCAATATAGGATGTGCTAACTAGGTTTAGGAAAAATAGTAAAATGTTTCAAAGTGTAGGCTATCTGGATCTGGAAAGCAAGATCCTCTTCTTAGTTCTAAGGGTCATGTATTTATACCCCCAGAACTGGCATGACTCACCTTCTACGTGTCCACTTCTCGTTAGTCAGTTATGATCTGAAGAGATCTGTTATGAAACTACCTCTTCTTATTAGATCCTAACTGCCCCTATTCAATTATATCTGTGATGACTGAGGTGGCATTCTCATGGCAGATATTTGAATAGAAAAACGTCGGAGCTGCGCAATAGTCAAACTAACTACCACGTGGCCAACATTCAATGGATAGATAAGCAATTAATTGTATTATAGTTTAGAATACTTATCTCGTTTTTAGAATTCTGTATACTTCTTGGGATGGATAGAAGTCCATTTCCGTCAAATAAGCTGCTGATCTTGTCGGGATGAGATAATTGTTACTCCCGTCAAATAGGCCGTTTGATCTTGTCGAGATGAGATAAATGTTACCCCCGTCAAGTAGGTCATCTGACCTTGGAGGGACGTGTTGTATGTCATTCCCGTTAAGCGTCACTTGACATTGTCGGGATGTGATTGAATGTAATTCCTGTTAAGCGTATTACTTGACCTTGTTGGGACGTGTTGTACGCCATTCTCGTCAAGCGTATCACTTGACTTTGTTAGGAAATATTCGAGTGTCATTCCTGCCAGGTAAGGTTGCAAAACTTACCGGGATGAATTAAATGACCTTCCCGTCAAGTAGACTGATCATTAATGTGTCAGGCAGGATTGAATGCTTCTTCGACACATTAATGGCTGACGCTTCAATGCGTACCGTTACTGATCCTGCTCCGAGATATTCTCTTCTGATCATTCCTTTGACACGGTGGTGTTTCCATTAATGGAAGGTGTATGACAGGAGCGGACTGGTCATGATCTCTGACGAATTCTTCGGCGCATTTATTAACGCATGCTAGACGATACCCCGTGTCGACCTTTCATATCCCGCACGTGCCATGCCAGTAACACGTGTCATCATATTATTTGCTAGAAAATACGTTACCCACACTATTGTTTTGTAATGTTCCTTACGAATCTGAGTGTTATCTTTTATTTTTTTTATATATTTTGTTTTTATTCAAATATATATAATTTTTTCGATTCATCTTAAGCAACAAAATCCTAATCCCATTTTCATGAGCCATACTAGAATAACGCCTTCAATATATTTGTAATTTTTACTTTCTACAACTTCTCCCTTTTAGAAGCCCTAATTTTTAAGGTTTTTCCTTAAAGATGTCTCAATCAAATTACTTAATAGAAATAATTTCTTACTAATATAATGACTAATGGATATGGGGCCCACATGCAGATGGGTTAAGAGCTAATTTTTGGGGACGATATTCTTCTCAACATGGATATCAACCTCAAAAAAATTCAGCCCAATCCAACATTTGTAGGCTTATGAAAAGTGGATTGCAAGTTGAAATTTTTTGGACCATTAGTGTTTCATCGTTAAATTTAGGTCCATATTTGATAGGGTTAGAAGTTTTAAAAATTATAGATCTTTGGTGAGGATAATCTCCATGGTGATCATCCTCACAAAAAATTAGCTCTTAACTCATCTGCATGTGGGCCCCACATTCATTAGTCATTATATTAGTAAGAATACCATGAGTCAGTTAACGTATCTCAATTTACACACACACACACACATCCGTCTAGAGCTACACCCCTTTCTTACATCCAGTTCTTACACCCGATGATGGGCCCACAAGGAGATATTTTTGGACAATACAACCACACAATGAGTTTTCATACTATGCTTACCCTCCTCACAAAAAATCAGAACATTTCGACATTTTTAACCTCATAAAAAATTGATTTTAATTTGAAAAATCTAGACCATTGAATTAAACTATTATTATATCTTATATGGTTAGCAATTTCAAAATGAACTGATTTTTTTGTGACGACGATCATCATGGCAAGGACAACTTACTATGCGTTGGATTGTCCAACATGATCTCCATGTGGGCCCCATCACGGGGTGTAAGAAATGGGTGTAGTTCTAGACATAATCTATATAATTGGAATAGGTTGACGCATTAAATGACACATAGTTGTGGGTCCACATGGGATGAGTTAAGGGCTGGTTTTCGGCGACGATGATCTGCTCACCATAAATATCATCTTTCAATTCCAAATGCATGTTTGGTTGCCAAACAGACCCTAATGGTAAAAATGAATGCTTTAGAATTTTCAAGTTGTAATCCACTTTTCATAAGGCTAGAAATATCGAAATGAATCAATTTTTTCAGAGAATTATCTCCATGCTGAAAAGAATATGATCACAAAAATTCAACCCTTAACTTATTTTCTTGGTGGGCCCCACAATTGGGTGCCTAGCAGCCTAGCCCAATTTTGTTTGGGCTCGAAAATTCAGATCTCCCAATCAAAGCTTCAAAAAGACCAGCCCAAAACCACACAAAGTCGGGTTGGACCCGTCGGGTTCAGTTTTGACCCATCCAAGTTAACTCCACGACCTTACTTAACTAATAACTTTCCGTAGAACAAAGGGAAAAGATTTTGGTGCAACTAAACAGGGCGAAAGGTGAGGATTTATTTCTAAACAAACTCTTCGACCTCCTCCCTCACCAACAGAAGCCTTTTTAAATGACAATTTTAACCCTACACTTTCCAATAACTACTTCCTGGTCTTTCGGGATAGGTAAGTAAATCTTTAGGAAAATAAGGTTACTCTCGAAACACAACTCTCCAAGAGAGAGAGAGACAGAGACTATATAAGTACGAAATCCATCAGAAATATTCTCACTTTCCTTCTCTAACCCTAGATTACTTTGTTCTATCTGAAACTCTCTGAAATCTCGAGCTCGGATCTTAAAAACCTCTAGGTTTTCGATTTCTTCCCTTCAATTCGTACAGCTTCTCTTCAAAAAGAAGAAGAAGAAGAGAAGAAGATGGAGAGCGTTCTAACGGCTGAGAAACAGAGTATGGTCTCGTCCTTTCTTGAAATCGCAGTCGGACAATCAGTCGATACCGCGAAACAGTTCCTACAGGTCAGTCAGTTTTCAGCTTTCCTTCAACTTCGGCAATTAATTCTTGTATTGGTTGTCTTCAATTCATGCAACCTTGCTCTCTCTCTCTCTCTCTCTCTCTCTCTTAGTTGAGTTTTACCTCTGTTTTTATAAATTGGTCTAACCCTAGTTGTAAATCTTGCGACATTAAAAGGGTAATGGATGCATCGCCTATGTGGGATTGAATGATTGAGATCATCCGAGCATATTGATTTTTTTGGCCCTGTTGATCTCCTATATGGGGTATATTAAATGCAAGCCATGTGTCCACATAGGCTGCTTAAGTACAGTTATTTAGAATCTCAGTACTTAGATTCAAGATTCCCCTAAAAGAAAAACACAAGGAAGTAGAAATTCTGGAATAAGATTTGGAAGTTTTGGTAGATCCGCTAATGATTCGAGGCAATGTTGCTTTTAATTGGAACGTAGTGATATTTGAAGTTTAATATCTTGTAGTTTTGTCACATTAGGTGGTATTGGGTGACTGTATTGCAGTAATGCCACATGCATTCATGTTGATGTTGATTGGATGGGACTTTGCTACCAATCAATGTGATAGTGGTGTTAGAATGCTACTGTGCTGCAATATCACAGTATTTAGTGTACCTGTAAGACTGACGATGGCACCAGTGAGAAGGAGCACTTTGGTGCAAGTTGAAGGCCTTAAAAGGGAGAGAAGAAAGCTGAAAATGACATGGATAGAGGTAGTAAGAAACGATCTGAAGACTTATGCTTTGACATAAGGTATAGTTCTAAATAGAGTCAAATGACAAAATAGGATTTATGTTGCTGACCCCAAACATTTGGGATAAGGTGTAGATGATAACGATGATGATGAAGTTCTCTGTCGCAAAGAGCTGACAAAATAAGATGTCTTTATTGAGATAGAGCGAGTCAAAAATCTGCCCAGAGTGAGATTGATCTCACAGCCTCCCACTAAGAGAGGGTACACAACCTATTGCACTTGATGTGCATGATAAACAGTTAGATCTTTGATGTTGATAAGAATGCTGATGTGTTAATTTGGTGGAAGCTCTAAGTTGTAAGGATTAGAGCCCAATTGCTTGATCACACGAAATGGGTGGGATTGTAATCCAGTCAGTCCATTCTTTGAAGAGTGGGTATGTGGAAGGGCATATCCAAAATTTATAATAATTTTTTGATAGGCATTCGAGTCAAGGGTTGGAAGGGGGGGATAGAGTACGCTTTTTAGAGGATATTTGGTGTGGCAAAAGCTTGTTCAACTTTTCTGTCCATTTATGCCGTGTCAGATTACCAATGCGCTCTAATATGGGAGTATTGAGAAGATATAGCTCGTGGAATTTGGGCTTACGAAGAAATATCAACAATTGAAAAACAAGCGATCTTGTTACTCTCCTTAGTCACATTGGGGGGTGAGCAAATGATAGCTCATGTGGCGGATGAGAGGGAATGGAAGTGGAAGCCTAAAGGCTGTTTCTCAATGTGATCCTCTCTTCTACACAGATTACTACTTCGGTGCACCGTACTTTCCTTTGGTAGCTCGGTAGTGAGGGTCTTCCTCACCTCCCCTCACTGTTTATTTTATACAGTGGGATTTTCCCTTTTACTTTTTAACCTCTTGCTAGGCATAAGCCTCAAGGCTGTGGAAGCCTAAAGGCTGTTTCTCAATGTGATCCTCTCTTCTACACAGATTACTACTTCGGTGCACCATACTTTCCGTTGGTAGCTTGGTAGTGAGGGGTCTTCCTCACCTCCCCTCACTGTTTATTTTATACAGTGGGATTTTCCCTTTTTCTTTTTAACCTCTTGCTAGGCATAAGCCTCAAGCCTGTGGTGCAACCCTTATTTAAGTGAGGCATACTCTTGTATTTTAAATAAGTCTTAAGCCTCAAGGCAGAGTCTTTTAAATCCATTGCTGTCCTATCCTGGAGGAAATATCTCCACTAGTCAAGATGGATGCATAGATGGGATATGTGTAAGGCATAGAGTCAATGATATCAAAGTTCAGCTTCCCTTTGGTTTAATTATTGTTATTTTTTTTATTTTTTTTTAAGATTTCTGCTTTTTAATAACCCTAAAATATCCGAACAAGTGGTGCTTTGTCTTATCAGTCTTGAATATATAATAAATATTTGAAATTCATGATGGAACATTATGGTTTCAGGCCACTAGTTGGAAGCTTGAAGAAGCTATTCACTTGTTTTATGTCGGGAACGAAGGTGGGGGTTTTGCATCATCTTCCTACACTTCACCAGCGGAAGATGTTCCTCCATTGCCTGATCAAAATTCAGGGTAAGTTCAAGAAAATGGTTCAAAATTCTGAATTGTCCTCAAGAAGTTGATCAGTTCTGATTCTATCATTTTGTTTTCCAAATTTGCTTCTCTCTCTTGATTCAGTGGACAAGAAAAGGAGAATGGAAGTGAAAATGTTCAACCAGATGATCGAAGTGAAGAAGTACGCCCTCCTTTACCAGTGAAAAGAGAGGCTTTATATGATGATGCTATGTTGTATAGGTGTGATTCATTCCTCCTTTCTTTCTTGGAATGCATCTTTTGAATTTGAATTTTTGAGATGTCCAGATGTGTTAAAGCTCAATCAGAAAGAGGTTGCTTGTTGATTAGTCTGGACTCTTTATATTATATTGTCATTAGCTGATTCATCATTCATATCATTGATATGTATTGCTTTAGGTCCAGACTTCTTCCACTTTTCAGGAAGTATGTATAGTTGTGGTCTAGGTCTCCCTCCTCTTTGGCTTGTTCTAGCAATTATATTTGTCGACTTGGTGATCACTCCATACTTCATGGAAGTGCATTGTTGATGGCTCTGCTTCACATTCTTTAAATTCTTGCAGCCTAACATGCACGCCATTTTTCAAATGCCAGTGAATTTTTTGTTAATTATTTTGTTACTAAAAGGTGATCTCTCTTTCTATTGGTTCACTGCAGAGCCCCGAGGATGGGATATCCATCACATGAAGTGAGTTCATTGGTTGCATTTCGTAATTTTGACGAGGAGATGAAACGTCCTGGAATTTGGGAGGCAGAGCAAAGTGCCGCATCAACAACAGATAATTCCCGAGATAATCTTGCTTCTCTGTATCGTCCTCCTTTTGCCTTGATGCACCATGGACCCTTTGACAAGGTAAAGGGGATTTATACTTGGTGTTTCATTTGATGATTTATTTATATTGGAATAGTAGAGTGGTGGTAATCCAATTCATTTCCACTACGAAAATATTTTCTTTCGCAAATTTCTAATAAGATCTAACAAGCAATGGAGTGACACTGACAATATAAGTTTTGAAACAGAATTCTGTTCAGCAAAAATGAAAGTCCTCTCAGTATGAATTATTTATGATGGGAGTTATATGGAACCATTCCAAGTGTGCCTGTTTGTCCAGGCCACTAGTGAAACCATTCCAAGTGGGACCAATGCTTAAGGTTGATCTTACCCATAAATGAATGAAGAGCTGTTACATGGGCCTATGCAAGTGTCTGTTCTGGTTGATCTCATCCAACATATCTTTGCTTTTTTTATTACATTGATTCAGTTACAAACAGTTATTCAATTAAAGAGGTGGAGAGTATGGTGTGTTTACCTTTAATCTATTCCAGGTGTTTTTGTAGCCTGTTTTCTTCTGAAGTTATTTGAGCCAAATAATCACATTACCTATAAATGCAGGCAAAGCAAGCGGCTTCTGTCCAGGACAAGTGGCTCCTTGTGAACTTGCAGTCCACCAAAGAATTCAGCTCACATATGGTAGTACCTTCTTTAACTTTATACCATTGTTACCAGTTGGTCACAAATTTCCTTTGTTACTGGCTTCAGATAGGATTTATCTTGCCAACCCCAGATAGTTGGGATAAGGTGTAGATGATGATGAGGATCTTTGTACCTTCCATATTAATTTGAGCTTTCTTGACATGGTTGGGAGTCTTGCCTAATGTGAATTAATTTGTTATGTGAAGCTGAATCGGGATACATGGTCAAACGAAGCGGTGGCTCAAACTATCAGTAGTAATTTCATCTTTTGGCAGGTTTGCACTATTGACTTTTTTTTTTCCGGGTTTTAAAGATGTCTTAGATTTTCAATTTATTGTTTTTGAAATCTCCTAGATGCCAATAGCATCTTCCTATATTTATCTTGGGAAGTGATTGTGTGGGCACCACAAATTTTGATAAATGGAGCACCACTAGTGAATTTGCATCTTATGTGTTAATTTACACATACTTCATCTTATGTGTAAATTTGCACTAACATTTCTTTTAGGTTTCACGAAGTTTCGTACGAAACTGAACGGTACTTCTGATACATTTCGCTCTCGCCCATGAACGATACCGAAGTGATACCATGTACTTTGAACCATGGTTCCTATTCCTCAAAATTGTAGAGGAAATAATCTCATAAATATATCTCCTAGCAAAAGTGTGGTTTGTGGTTGACTGAAAAAAGTATGGTTATTGCATCAATGCCAACAATGAAACCATGGTGTAGATTGCATCTATCATCTGTTGTGTCAATGCTTCCTTACCAATACGATACTTGGGCCTTCCACCAAGTTTCTGTTCCCAAGTAAAACTCTTTAGGACCTTTTCTAGGGCTGTATAAGTCTAAATTAGAAGCTTAAAAAGGTGGATGCTATCTTTCTTTGGACGATCTCTCTGATGAAGGGCAACCAAAGTACCCAATTATTATTTCTTGATGTTTATTAAATCTTTGCACTATTTCAAAAAATTGAAAAAAAGTTCATATAGATTTGTGGCATTTCAGTTCCATGTTAAATCCAGTGGGGTCTAGTTATCAAAGAGTTGCAAGTGTTCAACATTGCTTTGCTGAGTGGGTGGTGGTGGCGCACTGTTCATGCCCAAAAGGAACTCTTGTTCAATATTCTTGCGATGGAATATGAAGTAATTTGATACTGGCATTGGTTCAGATTATCTGCCTTTCTTTTCATCGTGTAACTTTCCATTATGACTATGAGGGAGCTGATTACAAAGATAACCCATAGAGTTGGGAAAAGTATTTGCATGGGTAAAATGGCTAATTTTCCTTCATAATAACAAGTCATTCAGAGTTTGCTTACATCACACTTGCCTCAAACAATCAGCCCCAGTGGACTGGTTCAGAACTTCCTTACATATTATCTGGATTCTGGTAATACCCATTTATCAATATCTTGATCTATCTGTTGATACCCATGGGGTTGTACAATTATATACAGTTAGGGTCATTATCGATTTGCAATGCTAGTTGTCTTGAGATTGTTTATCACCACATGCATACATATTGTGTGCAGCAAGAATCATAAACTATTTTTCTTTTTCTGTAGTCTAAAATGTATTTATTCCATGCTTCTTAAAGGGATAACATGTAGTTTATCATATTACAGCTTATAATTGCTTATGATGCTTGTAGGGTTCCAATTTCTGATTTGAATGGTTCTCGTCTGATTTGCTTGTTTCTTAGGCCATCTTTGGGAATGAATGATGCATAATTTCTCTAGTGCAATTTTTAGAGTCTTCAATTTCTTAGGGGCTGCATAAAACTAGGGATAAAATGATATGAATGAATTTGGGTTTCAGAATTTTAAATAGAATGATAAAGATGTCTTGTTCAATTTCAACCATGTTAATGTCTACTTTTTTCTGTTGGACAGAGTATGCATGACTAAACAATTTTTGGGGAGAAAACTGACGTGAAAATATTGGTTTCATATTTTTGTTTTGCATGGTTTCGTCCCTTGTCTGCATTTAACCTTTTTAATTGTATGTGTATATTGTGTCATACAACCAATATATAGGTATATGATGATACTAGTGAAGGAAGGAAGGTCTGCACCTACTACAACTTGGAATCCATCCCTGTAGTTCTTGTCATCGACCCCATCACGGGGCAAAAAATGCGCTCATGGAGTGGAATGATTCAACCAGAGCGTTTATTGGAGGTACGGGTTATACTTCATATCTTGTATCATTCAGATATGCTGTGGCTGTGTCAACTTACAGTGGACCACCTAGTGATTTGACTTGCAGAAATGGGCTAGAAAATGTAATAATTAAGGGCACGTTTGATTGCCAAGTGGGAAAATTGCATTTTCCTTGGGAAAACACAACTGTCCCTTGTTAGATAGCCATTTTAAATCTGTATAATTTTCCCTACCAAGCCATTTAAATCTGGATAATTTTCCCTACCAAGCCATTTAAATCTGGATAATTTTCCCTACAAAGTCTGGAATTCGTTTCCCATCCAGATAGGTGAGAATTCATTTCCACCTGAAAATACGCCCTTATTTTCTCACACGACTGAAATGTGTTCTCAGTTGCAATCAATCAGCCATTTAAGACATTTCTTAGATGCATTTTCTAAGGAAAATTTTCTGTGCAATCAAACACGCCCTAATAGAATGTAAAATAACGGCCGTCTTATTTTCATTTTATTGCCTCTCATTGTGAACGAATTTTCTCATTTAGGATCTACTACCATTCATGGATAGTGGCCCCAAGGACCATCACGTGGCTCTTCCTCATAAACGTCCAAGAGAAAGTTCTCAGACTTCTATGCACAAAATACAAGGTATGTTAAATGCTCGGACTTCTATGGTTTAACATCTGATATACATTGCTACGCCATGGTGTTTGTTTTGACCTTGAAATGTGAACTGTTACAAATTAACACAAAAATGAAAAATTGAGAAACAGTAAAACTGGAGTGTTGGGCTCTTGAGATGTGAGAATTTGTACACGATAACTGTTCGATGGAAAGAAATAAACAACCCGTCCGTTGTAAAGAAAGAGGAGATTCATGTTCCTTCTCCAAAAGGAAAACATCCAATGAAAGAACTCGTTAGAGTCCATGATAGGGCATTGGTACACCACTCTCTCCTTTGACCATTTTGGTGTATCAGACGGCAAAATCTCCACAAAGACCTGTATATGTTAGCATGTTGACGCCTCATGGAGTTGGGGATTGTGATCCATTGTAGTATGCCTGTCATGGTTGCGATGAGACCACTTGATACTTTGGTGAGTAGTGCCAATCACAGTGGTTATGATCTTTAGACGATCTTGATCAATAATGATTGATATAAATTTGGGATGCTTGATCTCCGAATAATCTTGATTAACATTATTTGATGTTGATTAATGGTGATAGATGCTAATCAAAGGTGGTCTATAGATCATAGTGATTATGATCCCAAATGTCAGTTGGACCCCATCTTGTCAATGTGTGGTCATTGATAGAAGCATGGATGGCTTTCATCAATAGTGTTTAACCATGTGGTTGACTTCGAACGATTAAAACCCATTGCCAACACAATAAAACAATATTTTTTATAAGTACAATAAAGCAATTGATGCAGGACATTTAACCAATACTCCTCAAAAGCCGCGACTGTTGGAAGCGTGAGATTAAATTCCTTTATCTCATAGCTCATGATCTAGGCCCTCAGTCAAACTCTCCTTTGTGGGTCCCATTTTACACGGCCATCTCACCCTGAGTGTGCCCCATATACGCAAGCTGCCCCATTCGAGCCCGGTGTGAAAATGCCCCTGCATTAATCACCCCCGGTGAGGAGTCTCGAACACGAGACCTCCCGCTCTGATACCACTTTGATGCAAGACATTTAACCAATACTCCCCAAAAGCCGCGACTGTTGGAAGCGTGAGATTAAATTCCTTTATCTCATAGCCCATGATCCAGGCCCTCGGTCAAACTCTCCTTCGTGGGTCCCATTTCACACGGCCATCTCACCCCGAGTGTGCTCCAAATACGCAAGCTGCCCCACTCGAGCCCCTGCATTAACAATGTTTCCAATTTGTTCCATACCTTTCCCTTTGCTTCTATAGAATCTCCTAATTAAACTTAAAGTGCAAGCTAACAATTTTCCTAGATGTAAATAAATCTCCTACTACAATATTAACTCTTTTAGAAACTTTTAACTAGCCTATCCACAATAGGACACCAATTAAACACTTCCTAATTCAAAAACCACTTATGATTTTGAGACCCACTTGTCCTGCCCTTTATGGAAGTTGATAGGTGCGATTGGACAACGTTCTACTCTGTAATGTATAGTCGTTCTTAATGCTGTCTCTTAAGTTTACCTGTTTGTCACATTGCACTTTGGTAGCGTGCCCATAGTCACAAAAATCTCTGATTTTTTCAAAAAATTGTCAAAAATCTCCGATTTTTCGAATTCATGAATCAATTGCCGATTAATCGGGGCAAAATCTCTGATTAATCGGAAAACTCAACGATTAATCAGTGATTTTGCCGATTAATCGGATGAGACCCATTTTTAAAATTTTTTTTCCTCTTTGATTTTGATTGTGCCGATTTTGGAATTTTGATTATGAGTGATGAATTATGCTTATGAGTTATGACTTCTTATTATGGAAGTATAGATGTGCTTTTCACCATATAAATGTGTTTTGTTAAAAACAACATTTCTAACTTGAAATATGCCATGATATATTTTTTATAATTTTTTTTCGATTTTTACCGAATTTTCCCGGCTTAACCCCTTGTCTATTTATTGCCGAATCCCGACTTTGTGACTATGAGCTTGCTTCCACTATAGCCACTCAGCTCTTATTTTATTGGTACCATCCTCGATCTTTCCGTGTGGCATCTCCTGCTCATTGATCTTGGGGTGGTGGTGGTTAACTGTTCCAGTAATACTGCTATTCTGCTTTCATACAAAATCTGAGTTGAGGGAGTGGTATAGGACATTATTCCAATTTTTTAGTGATGTAGCATTTGGCCTTTTTGAGTTATTTCTGTATCTTGTTTCAGCCTTCTTTGTATCTCTCTTCAGTATATGATCATAACTTGGTCAGAAATAAAAATAAAGTTTTCAGATGCCATATTGGCTGCAGATGAACCTACTGAAGAGGATGAGGAGGTCCTGCTAGCATTGGCGGCTTCTATGGAGAACACAAAAGATCCTGTCAGTCCAACCTCTACCGAAAAAAATGAATCCAAGATTGAGGAGTCAGAAATTTGCTCAAGTAAGAAGCCGACATATCTGCCTCTCCCTGAAGAACCCAAGGTCGACAGAAACCTCACATGCAGGGTTGGAATCCGTCTTCCTGATGGAAGCAGGATTCAGCGGAATTTCCTCCGTACAGATCCAATACAGGTAGGAATTTTCTTCGAATCTTATTAAGCCTTCTTATAATCTATGACCCCCCACCAGTAGGTACCCATGTCATTATGTGCCTCGTCGGTATGTTTCATAGCCAGAAATCACAAGGACAAGGCATTCAAACCATTCAATCAATTCACTTCTTTTTAACACAAGGATATCCATTGCAATCCACAAAAGTTTGACATACAGGATGTGGTTTTGGATCGTCTATTTTGCAATTTTGCTGTTGCCCATTCAACATGTGGGTGGTCATGTACCAGTTGGTAGTGTGCAACATGTCATATTTCAGTTTTTTTAGGTATTTTAGTGTTGGCTGACTAATCTGCTAATTATTGGGTAAACCACCAATTTAAAAGACGCCTTTGCACAAAGACACTCTTTGACTAATACTGCTGAGCATTATTTCTCATGGGTGCTGATTGGTTGTTTTTGCAGCTGCTGTGGTCCTTCTGCAGCTCTAAGCTCAAGGAAGCAGAGATGCGGCCATTTCGCTTAACACAGGCTATCCCAGGGGCATCAAAGTGTCTGGACTATGAGAACAAGCTAACCTTTGAGGAGTCTGGGATTTCGAACTCAATGATCTCAGTTACCTGGGAATGATACGGTTTTACAATCTTCTTCTTCAACTGCCAGAATCTGCAGGGAAGAATTTTGGTCTCACTGTTCTATTTTAATCCTTTTGTTTCTTTTCATTCCAGTATGGAGTCTGGGATGGGTGGAACGGATGGGATGGGCGTTATGGAACCGTATATAATATGAACTCGTCTTATTTTGTTTATTGTAAATATACACCCTCTTGTGGCCATGGAGTCTTGGTGGGTTTTGCTTTCAACAGTACTCCCCTTTTCTTTTGCAGTATTTTTTTTTTATTGCGAAAGGTCGAGCAGTTCTTTATTTTTTGGTTAACAGGGTAATTTATTTACAGAAAGTACACGAACATTTCTCGTGTGTACCCTTTGATCATCATTTAAATCTGATAAAATAAACGGGTTGTTTGATCTTTGGAAATTTCTGAGCATTGTATGTCTTACATTGTGTCCTCCCAACTCCCAAGGGATTTTTTCCTTGGAGAAGGGAAACTATGAAGGTGGAGTTCACTCGATCCAAAGTTTTGGGAGAGATTTGATTCCATCTCGAACTGCTGATGCTTCTGCAAAAAAAAAATGGTGGATATCCACCCCAGGTACCTAGCCAAGGCTGCTGAAAATATCCCAAACTGAGGGTGGCAAAAATGTGGTACGGGAAATGTTTAGTATAATTCGGGTTTGTCGTTTTAAAAATGCATTAAAATTTTGGGAATTTTTGGCATACCCCCCATGTTATCTTTAAAATTAGACATACCCCCAACATTTGAAAAAGCTGACATACTCCCTATGACTTGGTCCACTGTCACTTGACTAGTGTTGACCCGAGTTGACTCCCGAATTTTATATTAAAGGACAAAAGTGCCCTTGTCTTCAACCTTAGACAATGGTTTGGGTTTGGGCCAAAACCCAAATCCCAAATCAAACATGAAAAGAAGAGATCAAAATTAAAAATAAAAACCCACGTTGGTAAATCTGAATTTTTTTTGTTTTGATAAATTAAGCAAAGATTAAGAAGAAAAAGCCCTATAAATATAGATACAATTCATGAGGGAATGAGATTTCGTTTTATGGATTTCATTGTAGAACTATGAAAATATAAAATTGAAAGAACCCATCTTTTCAAAATCCATGTATCAAAAGCATAAAATATAAATTGTTCTTATTCTTGTTTTCCATTTTTGTTAATCAAAATTTTTTAGAACTAAAATTGTTTGTTTTTTTTTTTTTGTTTTTTTAACCTTGGCTTTAAATTGATTCCGGAGTGATGGCCGGCCGGCCATGAGACTCCGGTGGGTTGGTCGCCGGTGATGGGTGATCAACCCATTAGCATCTCTTGGCCGCCCATTCACCATAGCCGTTTGATTTGGGGTTTGGGTTTTGGCCCAAACCTTTGTTATAAGGTTGAAGACAAGGGCACTTTCGTCCTTTAATATAAAATTTGGTAGTCAACTCGGGTCAACACTGGTCAAATGACAGTGGACCGAGTCATAGGGGGGGTATGTCAAAAACTTAGCAAAAATAATTTTAAAAAATAAACTATTATTCATGTTCAAAACTAAATAATTCGGAAAAGTTCGTCAAGTTAAAAATTACGTGAATTTTTCGAAACATTTGAATAAGACGATCGGTTTGTCCTCTCAAAAAAATAAATAAATAAATAAATAAATCTGCAACTTCACAACCGGAAGAAAAAAGGAAGGGGAGAGACGGAGAGCAATGACCTCAGAGAAGTTGATAAACATCAGGCCCACTAACCTCATGAATGTTGGGGCTACCCCATGGTTGGCGTACACAACAATCAGTATGATTTCAACCGCTGATTTAGCAAAAGTTCTCAAACATAAGACGTATTGTCTGGCTATAAATACAAAATAAACCTCCCGTGTTGCAGGGCCGGCTCAAGCATAAGGCGACTGGGCATTCTATTACGGAATTGACTCTTCTTCTTTTCTCTCTCTCTCTCTTTCCCAAATCTCTTCCTCTAATGTTGTGAGTCATTAAACCCCATTTAGAGTTTTCGCTTTAGGCCCCAACTTGTGTCGAGATGGCACTGCCGCGTTGCCCAAACAAAAAACATTAGCCATTCAAGCTTCAGGCATGACCAGCAACTTACCTTGATTTTGTAACTAACAACAAGATGAAATCAACTAAAAGTCATTCTTTTTCTCCGATTACTACTGTTATAAGAACAAATTGATAAAAGAAGATGGGAAGGTAAAAGAGATATTATGGGTTTTCTATAATGCACTACATATAGTATAACATTCTTTCAGGCCCACTGATCTTATGGATATTTGGCCCACCTCTTCTTGGACCTACCAAAAACCAAAAAAAATAACTTGATTGGTAATCTCTAGTAGTTAGATTTTAGCACCCAAAAAAATAAAACTCGAATTTAATGGCTAGAAATCACTCCATTAAAATGCTCAAATCTAACAGCTAGAAATCACCAATTAAGTTGATTTTCACACATAAATGACATTTTTGGAAGAGTGTGCAATATGACATTTTTGGAGGGGGACTTTAAACTTTGAATTTTGGGGAGAATCGTAAACTCGGGCTCCCAGCAAGTCCATCTATATAAGTGTGAGCCTCGATTAGAGCCTCCCCGTTGCACGAAGCGTAGCCCTAAAGCTAGGGCATAAAATGGGTCAGATACATTTATGTCCAAAATCTAGATCCTACTCGTATTCATAACACTTGATTCAAATCGAATTAAGATTGGTATAAGAAGATCCATATATGACTCACATATAGATATACGAGTTGGATTTACTATAAAATGCTATTTTTTTAAGGGTCAAGCTCGGGGGACCCCCATTTTTCTGACCCCTCTTGGTGTTCCTGTGCTCAGCCGTGGATTTCAAGAATCCAACGGTGATTGTCAGCACCGAGCTGGCATTACTTTTTTCACTTTTGGGGGGAGTTGACAACCACAGTTGGATTCTTGAAATCCACCGCCGAGCACACGAACACCAAGAGGGGTCAGAAAAAGGGGGTACTTGGAGCCTGAGCCTAAACTCAATGCTTGTTACTTTTTTAATGACCATGGATCCTGTACGCCATGGTATTGTGTAATTACCTCCCACCTCTCCGTTCACCAGGTACTCACTTTAACTTCAATTTTCAATTCTATGTCCGTGAAACATAGAGTACGTGGCTAACAAGGAGATGTGGGATTTAGGTAAATTATCCATCACCGGGATCTAAATTCTTTTTTAAATATAGGGTTAGTGCATTTTTAGGAGTATGTGTTGTACAAAGGGGAAGCCAACCTCGAGGCAACAACTGCAAAGAGTAAAATAATTGTTCCCTTGTGGACCGGATCTCTTGAATCCAATGATCAATAGCCTCAACTGTATACTTTTTTGTTCAGTTATCCGTGCACGGTAGCGCCACTCTTCCAAAAGAAAATGTTACCGGGGAAAAAAAAAAAAAAAAAAAAGTATACATTTGGGACTATTGACCATTAGATTCAAGAGAATTGTAGTCCACGAGGAAACAAACGACAAAGAGCAAAATAGTTGTTGCCTCGTGGACCATGGATCTCTTGAACCCAATAGTTAGTAGTGTCAACCGTATACTTTTTTGTTCGGTTATACGGTTGACACTACTGACTATTGGGTTCAAGAGATCCACGGTCCACGAGGCAACAACTATTTGTCAACCGTATATGTTTTTGTTCGCTTATTTCTACCAGACAAAAATGTATACGGTTGAGACTATTAACCATTGGATTCAAGTGATCCACAGTCCACTATGCATCATCAACTGCAAATAGTAAAATAGTTGTTACCTTGTGGACCGTAGATCTCTTAAATCAAATGGTCAATAGCCTTAAACATATACTTTTTTTTTTGTCCAAAACAGCACCCTACATTATAGTACTTACCCTAGGTTTAAAATGGTAACTAAAAAGTCATCTTTATTTTATTTTTTGTGCTTGACACATGTCATATACTTAAGATGTACACGTGTAGCATCTAAAAGGCAAAAAAAAAAAAAGAAGGAAAAGTGGGTGGGTGGTGAACAGAAATACCATTGTAAGGTAGCTCATGAGTTCCCACGCAAAGGAAAAAGTTGCTTAAACTTTAGGGTATTTTAGGAACACCCCCTGAAATTTGAAAGTAATTTGTATTAACTCCTTATACTTTAGGGTTTTAGGATTACCACCTTGACCCAATTTAATCATCAGTTGACTAATGTTAAAACTTGACATGCATCATGTGCTTGTTAATGCACTCATCAGTTGACTAACCTTGTGTGATCGAGTCCATTTTAATCATAAGTCAACTACCGTTAAACTAAGTCAAGGGGGGTAATCCTAAAGTTTGAAAGTATAAAGGGTACTGCAAATTACTTTCAAATTTTAAGGGGGGTATTGCTAAAATACCCTAAACTTTACTATGGCTTTAATCAGGGCCGTTACATAAGGCAGTTATTTTGGGGCCCCTCCGTTACGTTTTAGTGACAGCATAATGTGGCAGGCATTATTACTAACCGTTATCCCCTTTATAGGGCTGTTATTTTAGGACCGTTACTATAATGCTTTTAATTATATTTTATTACTCTTTCAAAATTAAATAAATATTACACTGATGTATACATCGAAGAAATAAACCTAGACCCTTCGATTGTCTTAAGTGGCAGCCGATGCCATAGGCCCAAAGAGCTCCACGTGGTTTACCACCCTATCTTAGAAAATTTCAGCCCAATAGTGCAACAATTTTTTAGGAAAAAATTTCTCAGAAAAGTATAACAAGACCTGGTTTGAATTGGCCACTTTAGACCTCTAAAAGGTAAAATAACGGGTATGTCCAGAAAAGAAGTTTGGGCAGCCTGTCCAGAGAACCTTTGGAAACAGTAAAACTTCTATCACAGCAATGCAAAATGCAGGCCACGTGGCATACTCTTAGAGGAAAATGACCGTATGGATGTTTGGCCAGTCCCTCAATGGACCTCTAAACCAAATATCAGCCTGATTAGTAACTTCTAAGCAATTCCATTGAAGTTATTTTCATGGGTTTATTTCAACCGTAAGAATTCGAGCATTATTGAGCGTTATTTGAGTGCAAAAGATTCAAAGGTTGTAAATCACTAATCAGGCTGATTTTTGGTATATAGGTCCACTGAGGGACTGGCCAAACATCCATACGGTCAGTGTCCACTAAGCGTGTGCCACGTGGTATGTGTTCGCATTGTGACAGAAGCATCTGTCGGAACGCTGTGATAGAACCTTTGGAAACCTTTTCGGCTTTTTCCCTCACTTTGAAACAAAGTTGTAGTGAAACTGTGAAAGGGGGAGAAATTAATTTTTCCAGTGAGTGTTTTAGTAGAACTTTGCTGACCAACTACAGTTAGACCCACGTGGCATATTCTTAGAGATTTCTTACTGTATGGATGTTTGGCCCAACCGTAGATGGACATACAGACCAAAAAATAGCCTGATCAGTGATTTCTAAGCATTGGATTGGAGTCGTTTTCATGATTTGATTATTAACCGTTGAATTTGAGCATTATTGACCATTATTTAGGGTACAAAGATCCAAAGGTATTAAATTACTAATCAGGCTGATTTTTTGTTTTGTAGGTCCACCTAGTGATTGGCCAAACATCCATACGTTAAGCATCCTCTAAAAAGTGTACCACGTGGCTCATACTATGGTAGGTCAGCAACTTTGCTGACTGACCTACTCAGCTTTTTACCTCTTCCAATCAGTATTTGACGAAAATGTCCTTCTAAGAAAACGGTCGTTATCTGTCTTTTCAAAAAGTAAATGTGAAGTGAAAGTGACAATTTTGTTAGATGTAAAAAAAATTGACCAGCAGATGTTAAAGCCGAAAAGGTCGCTGTAAAATCAATTCCCTGGTAAAAAAAAATAAAAAGGAGTAAAGCATGCTATTATAACGGCCGTTATAACCTTTATAACGGTAAAAAAGGAAAGAGTAGTACTATTTAAGTATTAACCCTGATATTCTGTTACTTAAAAGTTAAAATCTTATAACGGTAGTTGACTCCGGACGGACCGGACCACATTAACACGGCCGTCCGAACCATTAGCAGCTCTGTCCTCACTATAGAAAGGTCATTAAAAGATAACACCGCAATTACAGCCTCCGTTACTACAACCGTTAAGCATTACTTTGTTCCTTCCATATACGACTGTCCTTACCAAGAGCGATATGGTCCTGGACCTGGTTATCGATCGAGTAAAACTTTACTGACCGCCCACTATATGAGCCACGTTGGACGCTGACCGTATGGATGTTTTACAAATCCCTAGGTGGACCATCACACCAAAAAATCAGCCTGATTACTGATTTTAAACCTCTGGATCTTTGTACCAAATAATGGTCAATAATGCTCAAATTCCACCGTTAAAAATCAACCCATGAAAACGGCTCCAATCTAGCGGTTATAATTCACTAACCAGGCTAACTTTCGGTCTATTTGTCCACCTGGGGATTGGTCAAACATCCATACGGTCCAAATCCACTAAGAATATCCCACGTGGCCCATATTGTGGTTAGTCAGCAAATATCTACTAGTTACGATCTACCGTCAAAATCGCTGCAACACGTGACTCACGTGCAGAAATGTGGGGACCCACCTCACACATACGGATCCGAAGCCGAAAACGGAACTTCAGTTGAATGATCATACCCGTTGGATAACTCTCGTATGTGTGGTGGGCCCCATGAATTATAAGAGTCTACGCTGACGAGGAGATACCCTAAGATTTCCTTATCCCATAAAGTGAAAAAATAGAAATTAATAATATATCGTGATAAAATCAAGTTCTCGCGATAAAATGGGTCCCTTGGTTTGTAATAAAGAAAGAAACCCATCACCCATTTCCTATTGCTGATTGCCCCCCAATCCTCTCTTCACAAAGTCCTTTCTCTCTCAAAAAAAAAAGTGTCTCAAATGCCAAAGCCATGTCCGAACCTCCAAACACATCGGCTATAATCCTTGTCGACCACCACCACTACCACCACCAACCACCACAAGCGCCGCCACCGCTTCTCTCCCCAGGCACCACCTTCTCGGCATCCACTTCCACATCTCTCGTCCGAGAATACAGAAAAGGGAATTGGACCCTTCACGAGACACTGGTCCTTATCACCGCTAAAAAGTTAGACGACGAACGAAGAACCAAAGCTAGTACAACCCCACCTGACCCCACCAACATCAGCAAACCACAAACCACTTGTAGAACGGCGGAGCTCCGGTGGAAGTGGGTGGAGAACTACTGTTGGAAAAATGGGTGTTTGAGAAGCCAGAACCAATGTAACGACAAATGGGATAACCTGTTACGCGACTACAAGAAAGTCCGTGAATACGAGGCTCGATCCGACGACTCTAAGGACCAACCTTCTTACTGGCAGATGGAGAAGCACGAACGCAAGGAAAGAAACCTCCCCACTAATCTCCTTTCTGAAGTTTTCGAAGCTCTTAACGATGTTGTCCACCGTAGATACCCTCAAAGAACCTCCTCCGCTGCACTTCCCGCTCCACCTCCAACTTCAGCATCGCCGGTCACGATCCGTCCTCCTCCGCCTCTAGTTCCCTTACCAGCCCCACCTCCACCACCACCACCACCGGCTCCTCCGGCCATTTCAGGTATTTTCGTAATTTCTCGAGCAGAAAAAGTATGTGTCGGTTTGTGGGGGAAATTATCGGTCAACGTCTTGAGTTTGAATGTTATTACTTATTAGTCTTATTACATAATTTATAACCGTTAAATGTGACAAACGAAAAAAAAAAAAAAATTATTGGGAAATGTCGGGTTTTTCTTGAATATAAAACGGGAGCACCAAATAATCATGCGAACGTGTGATCGAACGCTACGTAATGATTCATTTTTTAATTTTTTTTATTTATTTGTGGGTGACTGTAGAAACATCCGATTCATCCGAAACGGATCAGAGCGAGAGATTAGAATCCGATTCGAAACGAAGGAAGATCCGGAGCTTGGGTTCGAGCATAGTGAGGAGCGCGTCGGTTCTGGCTCAAACCCTCGTAGCCTGCGAAGAGAAGAAAGAGAAACGGCACCAAGACGTAATCGAGATGGAAGAACGAAGGCTTCAGATTGAAGAAACCCGAAACGAGGTGAACCGGCAAGGCATAGCTAGTCTAATCTCAGCCGTTAACAATCTGTCGGGTGCAATTCAGGCACTAGTATCGGAACGCCATAATGAGGCCACGTAACACAACTTACAATTCTTTTCCATGAATATCGGCTTAATTATTAGTCATTATTATTTCTTTTTTTAATTTTAATTTTTCTCTTCTCTTTATTGGGGACTGGGAAGTGCAGTTGTTGAATCATGGATTGCACAGAGCTCCTTTTGGGTCTCTTTTTAGTGGGTCGAGAGGCTCTCATTGGTACTAATGGTAAAAGACTGGAATGCCCTCTACTTTTACCATTATTCACATTCTGATCTATTTCAAAACTAAGAGACGCACAGCAATGATCTCGTGTACAAACTCTACTCTATAAACCTACCCCCATCTCTCACATGCACAACAATGACCGTCCATTACGTTTCCACGTTTGCTTGAATGGTGTGGGGAGGTCTTATTAAGGGATGCTGTTAAATTAACTCAAAACTTTGAGATTGGAACACGGAAGAAAAGTCTAATGCGAAAAAATAGATTTTTAGCTGTGAAAATTTGCAACCTCGTTCGAACCAACTTTGACCTTCCTTCCATAAAAGGTCAAAGTTATCGGTCAACTACCTAAAGTCAATATAGGTCAATTAGATCACTTATCAGCTTAGAAATGTGATGGTATGAGATCTTAACGGACACATGATCATCCAACGGTTGAACTTCATTCTTTGTCGAACATGGACACACAAATAATACAGTATTCTTGGTAGTTATTTCTTTCCAAGAATGCAACGCGCTTAATGTGTCACAAAAGATTCAGGGTACACGAGGCAACTATAAAGGCTAAAATGTCTTGTGGACTGGATCTCTTCAATCCAACGGTCAATGGCCACAAGGGGCATATATTTTTGTCCAATTATCCCATTCAGTGGGATAGCATTTTTTTTTTGGGGTTGCATGTGAAACACCTTCAAAGCGTTGCTTGCTGGCGTTGCTTCTTCTTCTCATTTTTCTGATTTTTTGTTTTGGGTTTTTTATTATTTTTTGTGGATGGGTATGACGAGTGAAAGAGGGATTGGTTTACTGAGTGAAATGATGGGTGCCAATATCCCGGCTCTAATTTTATTGTCATTGTGGTAGCCTCCGGGGGAATTGCCACATGTCAGCTTTTAAAATACTCTCAGGTCAAACCATGTGGTCTACTAAACAGGTAATGCCTGACGTGTGGAGTTCTAGAAAAATGAATACTGCACGTGCAGTGAACACTCCCTGTGAGTCACGCAGATGTTTCCTGCACTGCTGGACTCTATACGTGAGAAAAGAAAAATCAGTGGTGGGGAGTGGGACATTCAATTTTCAATTTGAAGTTCAATCAGTGACGACAGCCCCAAAATCATCCTGATTTGACTGTCACTTCCATATGTAAGAGTAGAACTTTGCTGACGGATGTCCGTCATCTACGTTGATGGACCACAGTATGAGTCACGTGTCTCTCATTCTTAGAGACCACTGACCGTATGGATGTTTGGCCCATCCCTAGGTGGACTTAGATACTAAAAAATCAGCATGAATAGTTATTTCGAACCTCTGGATCTTTGTACCCCAAATAATGGTCAAATTACACGGTTAAAAACCAACCCAAGAAAACTGACTCCAATCCAACGCTTATAAATCACTAATCAGCCTAATTTTTGGTCCGTAGGTCCACCTATGGTTTGGGCCAAACATCCATACGGTCTGCAATCTTCAAATTTCTACTACGTACGAGTAGAAGTAGTATCCAACTATACACACGAGAAAAAGTTTGAAGCGCCCGCGCCCCTAAAATGCCACGTGGAATACACATTGGGGATCCACCGGCTGTAAATGTTTGGTCCACCACTTGGATCTACATACTAATAGGAAAACAATCAGTTCCATTAGTGATTTCTAGTTGTTTCTTGAGCATCCAAAATACTCTCAAATTGGACGGCTGCATATAACCCATCACAATGTTTAAATCCAATGGCTAAAAAATCACTAATCAAGCTGATTTTTTTTGGTGTGGTTCTAAAAAGAGAGGTTAGCCAAACATCCATGCACAGCAGTGGACCCAAAAGAAAATGCCAAGTAGTACCTTTGGATGGTTGCATTGCACTCACATAAGAAATTACTCAATTGGTCTGATTTTGGATGGTGGGCCCATGGAAGAGATATTCTTGTTGCAAACGAACGATCCAGATCGAGGATGAGACAGCCATTGGATTATTACTGTCGTACAGCACAATCTAACCTCACAGTAAAAAAGGTCTATTTGTTGAAATGACAAAAAGGCCCTTAGAATTTGGGGAAGTCCACAGAACACATTTTCGTTTGTCGCGATTCCGATTTTCGCATAATTTTGTCATTTTGTAAATGGGAGGGACAGTAGCAGTAAAATGGAAAAAAGAGAGGGGGTAAAAATGGTATTACAGAAGGTGATTCGGATTGTAGTGGGGGTTGATTGGGTAATGGGTTCTTTTGTTTGTTGTTGAAAAAATGATTTCTGAGTACCACGGAGCATAGAGCTGACATAAGTGTCAGAGTCTTCACTAGCTTGGTCAAACCGTAGTTAAATCTCTTTGACCAAAACCCCACCCAAAGATCCTCTCCCACAATGTCCCCAAAATACCCTCCTTTCTCTCTCTCTCTCTGTATAGATGCGGACCGTACGAACCCCAATTTTTTTCTTTTTCGTAAATGACAAATATGCCCCTTACTCACCGACAGTTCTCGTGTGGAACGTGTCTTCTTTGTTTTATATCTCGCGCTTCGGGCGTTACGAAACGATTAGTAATCATCGAGTAAAACTTTGCCGATGACAGCGTCACAATATGAGCCACGTGGCTCAATCTTAGAGGACTATGACCGTATGGATGTTTGACTATTATTTGAGGTACAAAGATCCAAAGGTTTGAAGTCACTTATCAAGCTGATTTTTGGTTTATAGGTCCACTTTAGGGATTGGCCAAACACCCATACAATCAACATCCTATAAGAATGTGCCATGTGGCTCATATTGTGGCCAGTCAGTGAAGTTCTACTCTTTTCCGAGTCATGTCTGTAAGCGAAAAATGGACTGTCCATTTCGTAAATGACGAGCAGAACTTTGTTGACCAATGTCTGTCAACAAAGTTGCTGACCAAACACAATATGAGCCACGCGGCATATTCTTAGATATTTCTTACCTTGTGGAGGTTATCCAAAAATTAACCTTCTGTGTTGGATTGGACCGGTTCTCGTAAATGACTCCAGTTTGGATTGGAGAAATCTAATCTGCATATGTTGCAGAAACGGCCATTTAAATGTTTTTAACAGCCATTTAAACGGTAACGCCCCAAGCCCGTTTCGTTAAAAACCATTAAAACCCGCTATGTTGCTTTGAATTTAACGGCCATTTTTTGTTTCATTTTAACGGCCGTTAAATTCTGGAAAATTTTGTGGAAAAGCGCCGTTAAATCCATTAAATCTTTTTTTTTCTCCATTAAATTCTATTTTTTTCGTTTTTGAAATTTTGAATTTCTGCGCCTTTTTCTCTTTTTATTTTTTTCATTTTTTGCTCCTAGCCGTTTTTTCCGTTTTAACGGTAATGCCACCAGTCCGTTATACCATTAAAATGCCTCCTTTAAACCTTGCTTTAAAATATTCAAACACTACTTATAAAGCATGTTTTTAATTTATAAAATATTTTATTTTGAAAATGATGAAACAACACATTTTTCAATGGACATCCAACAATGGTAACAATGTTTGCAGACTAGATTTGTCCAATTGGATTGGTAATGTGGATAGTAACTTTCTCCACATCATGAATAGAAGGGGAAATGTTGCGCCACCCAACGCTTCATACAAAGGGCGTCGAGCGCAAGAGTAAAACTTGCCCACAATATGAGCCATGTGGAACACTCTTAGAGGACACTAATCATATGGATGTTTGGCCAATCCCTATATGGATCTACAAACCAAAAATCAACCTGATTAATGATTTCTAAGCAATGGATTGAGTCATTTTCTTTTCTTGATTTTAACCGAGGGAATTTGAGCATTATTTGGAGTAGAAGAATCCAAAGGTTTGAAATCACTATACAGATGAGTTTTGGTTTGTAGGCCCACCTAGGAATTCGCCAAACATCCATATAGTCGACGTCCTCTGAAAGTTTACCACATGGCTCATTTTGTGGGTGGTCAGCGGCTTCATTGACCATCCACGGTCAGCAAAGTTTTACTCATCGGGCAAATGAAGAGCCATCAATCATGGTGAACAGGCTCATAACTCTTTTTAGAATATTCTCCTCTCAAATCATGTGGATTCCACCTCTTCATGTATTGATGGACGGTCGTTGATTTGGGTACGTACCGCCCTTCCTGTCAAGCATTGGGTGAAGATGTTGAGAACATATTAGTAATTTTTCGTTAGAATAGGGAGCCGTGGAAGGAAAAAACACCTCAAACAGACTCAGGGGGTGTTTGGCAACACAAAAATAAGTAACTTATTGACTTTTATAAGCCAAAAAGTTAAAAAGTTAGTTTGGATGTTTTCGTATTTTAACTTTTAAAAAGTTAAAAATTAACTTAAAACTGAAGCTAAAATTTTTAGCTTTTGACTTCTAAGAGAAATAACTTTTCAAAAATTAGAATCCCTCCCAACATTTGAATTTCTATGACTTTTTTGGAGGTAAAAAATCAACTTATAACTTCTAATACAAGTAGAAGTGCTTTTACTTCTTGTTCCCAAACGCCCCCTTATCCACTGTCTACTTTGAGGACTCCCAAATCCACTCCCTACATTTAGGGAGTGAATATACTCCCTAAAATCCATCCGGATCCATGTTTTTTAAAAATCAGCTTGATTCGTGATTTCTAATCGTTGGAGTGGACCCATTCTCATGGGTTGATTGCAACCGTGGGAATTTGAGGTTCAAGGATCCCAAAGGTTTGAAATCACTAATCAAGCTGATTTTTGGTTTGTAAGCCCTTTAGGGATTGGCCACTACTGTGGGTGGCCATTTTGGGTGGTTAGCGAAATTTTACTCCCAAGGAATGTAGACTGCTTGATGGAGTTAATGTTCTAATGGCTTCTAACCCTAAAATAACTTTCACTACTTTTCCCTAAGAAGTATGGATAAAATAGGGAACCTTGTTAGACGTGCCCTTATTAGGCTGATATATGCTAAGGTTGCACAACTAGTGGCCCAATGGACCAATCACATCAAATACCTCGTATAAAGAAATGATCGGGCTCAGGGGACTCGTCTTTCCACTCGTGTTCTCGGGAAAGTGAATTCCAAGAATCTAATGGTGGTTGATAATGCTGAGTTGGCATCAATTTTTTGTTAAAGCAAAACCACCGTTGGATTCTCGGAATCCACGACCGAGGATACGAGTGAAAGGACAAAGACGAATCCTATGAGCCTGAGCCTAAATCTTTTACTAAATGTCGGGTTTTCTTAACATGTGACAACTGTACGGTAAGCACAAAAGAGCCATGCATTTGCCACTTCAACAACCTTGCAAGTTTTAACCCAATAGCACTCCACCATTTGGCTAAAAAAAACAAAGTTTAGGGAATAAATATGTTGGGGAGTTTATTAAGGGCCATCTTAACCCTAGGACAAGGCGTTTAACTAACCAGAGGACAGGTGGAGCTTAATATTGGCCAAAATTAACTTTTTAACTTTTTGTCTTATAAAAGTCAATAAGTTACTTATTTTTGTGTTGCCAAACGCCCCCCAACCAGCTTACCAAATCCTGATATATGGGTATCAAACCTGTGGTAGTGAACTAAGACAGTTTTTTTTATTTAACTAAGACAACGTTGAGTATCCTAATAAAACGTCAAAAACTGAAAAAAGAGTTGAGAAAATGATACGCATGGATGACCAGACAAAAAGATGTCTGGTTGAGGTTATTGACCATTAGATTCAAGAGATATCCATGGTCCACAAAACAACAATCCCAAAGGAAAAAAATAGTTATTGTTGCCTCGAAGACTGTTGATTTCTTGAATCCAAACCTCAAACAGACAAAGTCAAAGCAATTGGGACCATCAAGATAGTTCTAGACACCGAGTCTACATGCCTCGCAAGTTTCATTATTGTGAGCCATTTTCTCAGTAAACGAGAGTGGCCTTGAGGCACGGGAGGTCGCGGGTTCAAGTCTCCAGAGGAGAGTATTCCCGCTAGTGGATGGTGTGTTTCAAAAATAACAACTGTTGTTTTTTGGAAAAAATGCTAAAATAAAGGCCCGTTATTTCTATTTTTTTTTTCGGTTATAAATTTTATTGAAAATTTGAAATTCAAAATTTGAATTTTTTTTTTCATTTTTTTCCATTTTGACCGTATGCGTTACAATCCGTTATAACGGAAAAAGGTAACACCCCCAGCCCGTTATACCGTATAGCGGCCCCTTTTAAACCTTGGAGTTAAGTCTCAAGAGGTAGTAAAATGAGAGCCTTAAATGAAAAGGTCTGAAACCCTACCCCTACTTGGGAGGAATATTAGCGTTATCGACAATTGATCTTTAATTAAAGAGAGACAAGTGTTTTCATTTTCATGTAATTCTTAGCACAGGGCTAGTTGGTGGCAATTTACTAACCTAGCATAACTTCTTCTTCACTCCAAATTCTTAACTCAGCTTATTGCTGACTTACCAGTAAAACTTCGCTGACTGTCCATAATGACGACCCACAATATGAGCCCCCGTGGCACACTTTTAGTGGACCGTATGGATGTTTGGCTATGTTTGGCCAATCCATAGATGGGCCTACAAATTAAAAATCAGTCTGATTAGTGATTTCTAAGCGTTGCATTGGAATCATTTTCATGGGTTGATTTTAACACTGGGAGTGAGCATTATTGAACCATTATTTGGGTACAAGGATGATTTTTCGATATATAGGTCCACCTAGAGATGAGCCAAACATCCATACGGTCAGTGATATCTAAAAACATGCCACGCGGCTCATACTGTTGACGACAGACATCCGTCATCGAAGATTTATTTAGCGGACGAGGTTCATCTAGGAACCTATTAAATGCATATAAAAACGGAAAGGAAAATCTAGGTAATGTCCCGCTTTACGAAAGTTAATTAAATGCCCCCCCTTAAGGTACTCATCTATTCTCATGTCATTAATTATATTTTCAATATAAACTAATTGATACTACTTAATTACTTTCATGCCATTCTTCTTAGTTTCAATACTGTCCATTGATAATCACTTAATTACTTATCATGCCATTATTTTTATATTTCAAAATAGATCTTAATAACACTTTAATTACTAGAGTAGAACATTGAAGTTGATAGGGAGTGAAAATTTTGAAAAAAAATGCATCTTTTAAAAGTTGGTATTTTAGTAACACCCCATAAAATTTGAAAGTAATTAGTAATACCTCCTTGTACTTTCAAACTTTAGGATTATCATTATTCCCATTATTTTGGTTCAAAATCCCAAAACTGTGGCTAGTAAATAGGACCCTATGGTTAGCCACATGCACCTTGGTTACATGGTACACTTGGAAAGGTCAGTGTCAAGTAGCCTTTGAATGAGAATAAAAAAAAAACACACACACACACACCCAAAGTGGGTAATTGACCAAACATATAAAAGCATTAAGTAGAGCCAAAATTTCCAATTCTCTGGTTAGCAATTTGGCATAAGACAAAAATTGGTAAGGAAAAAGTTTGAGGATAATTCGATCTCTAAATTCAAAAAGCACAATTAAAAATGAAACAGAAATAAATAAAATGGAGGATAAAAGATTGGAAAAATTACTGGAAGGGCCGTAATTTTGTAATTTTGCAATTACAATTTCCTGGATGTAAGCAACTAGACTACAAAAGTATGACTTTTTGGAGGTTTAGACCAATAACCCCAAATCTACTATACACCCATGCTTTTAGCTTTCGCATTCCCATTTTAGCCCCCACATAGCCTAGGCATGGCACGGCACGGCACAGATGGGGGTGTGTAACAACTTTTAGTTGAAAAACAACTTAGATTAACATGATCTAGAATCTCAATCTCTTGATCTAAAACCCTTGTGAAATAGATGACATACCTTTGTTCGGGATGATATCAACGATGGATGAACAGTAGACTTTGATGATCCGATTTCTTTATTTGGAGATGCGAACCTCTTCTCACTTCTCCTATGGCTGAGATCAATGGGGCTTGGAAAAACAAAAAACCATAGAGAAGTGAGGGAAGTCCCCTCTATATAATCTTGATTTCTTTTAGCCTAGTGCCCTTTCCCATCATGGCAACTTGCTATAAGAGGGATTGCACTTACCTTAAGCATTTAGGCAACTACCCTGCCTAACAAGAAAGTTATTTGAACACCTCTCCAACCCTTTGGATCACTTCCATGACTGGAGGGCAGAGTTTCCTTAATCTCATTGAGGACTAATTAGCAACCAATGGAACGGTTTTGGTAAATTGTATAGGTTTGCCAAAAAAGGAAATGGAAATTTTCCAACGGGGTGTCCTTCAATGCAGCTTTTTTTCGCAACTATCAAAGATGACAAGCTGAACATGATCATCTCTCTCTCTCTCTCTCTCTCTCTCTCTCTCTCTCTCTCTCTCTCTCTCTCTCTCATAATTGTTAGTAATTGGAGAGGGAGTAGGGAGCTTGGTGTGTTTGTGTAGGTAACTTTGTAATTTGTTGAGAGCAATGGTAGAGGGGAGTAGGGAGCTTTCTGTGTATGTGCGCATGTGGCAATTTGGCCCGTGGTCCTTGTCTGACTCGGCCCAATAGTTGGCCCAGCCCATTAGCAGCCCACTAAGCCTCCAGGCTGGGCCTGGCCTGGGTTTGGGATTTGAGCCCACAGCCCAGTCCAGCCTATGAAGAGAGTTTTGCAGGCTGAGTCAGCCCAGCCCTTGAGGCGGCCCGCTAAGTCCAAACACTCCCAAAATTTGAATTTTAAGGCCCTCCCCACTAAAATGTGAATTTTAAAATATCCCCTCCCACCCAAAATTAGAAATTTAACATTTCCCTCCTCTGTTTGAAAAAAAAAAACATTTTCCCTCCTCTTCCCCAAGTAGAAACATTTTTTTTTCACTATTTTTAAAATAGGCCCGGCCCAGTCGTTAAGCCAGAGGCCCAACCTAGGAATGGGACTCAGGCTGGGCCTAGGCTTCATAATTTATGTGTGGCCTGGCCCGACTCTACTTCGGCCTGCCTCAGCCCGGTCCGAACCCAGCCTAGACCAAAATGTCCCTAAATATGACAATATGACCGTTGCAAGGGGTAAATATTTAACTTTAAGGGGTTGGGAGGCAAAATTGTAATTTAGGGTCAAATTTTATAAAAGAACCCTTAGAATCTTTCCTTTGTTAATACAAGATTTCTAGGGAAGTCCATGTAAAACCATACTTGATATTACTTAGTACCAAGGTTAAAATGAGGCTGTTAATTTTAACGGTATAAGGGACTGGACGTTACCATTAAAACCGTTAAAACGAATTGTAACGGATGGGCAAAAATAGAATTTAACGGGGAAAAAGGAAAAAATGATGCTGAAATTCAAATCTTGAAATTTTCAAAAATGAATAAAATGGGAATTTAATGGAAATAACAGTCGTTTTTTTTTTTCCACAATTTTTTTTCAGAAAATAATGGCCTTTAAAACGAAAAAAAATGGCTTTATTTTCTATGCGTCAAAACGGCTCTTAACGTAACAGGCTTGGGGCGTTGCCGTTCTAACGGCCGTTTTTTAAACCATGCTTGGTAAACAAGGAAAACAACGTTACTTGGTACACAAGGAAAACGATGCTATCATACTAAAGATAACGGTTATCATTAGGTAATATGTAATATGCGTGGTGTGAATTCCTAGGGCCATCCTGCGGCTGGATCTAGGGCTGACGGCCACCTTTGGGATACTTCCAAGAGTAGAACTTTGTCGACGGACGGACCAAAACACATGTGCCACGTGGCATATTTTTAGAGATTTCTGACCGTATGATGTTTGGCCCAACTCTAGGTTGACCTACAGGCAAAAAAGTAGCCTGATTAGCGATTTCAAAGCAACGTGTTGGATGGAGTCGTTTTCATGGGTTGATTTCTAGCCCTTGAATTTGAGCATTATTGAACATTATTTGAAGTACAAAGATCCAAAGGCTTGAAATCACTAATCAGATTGATTTTTGGTGTGTAGGTGCAGCTAGGGATGATGGGTCAAACTTCCATACCATCAGCGTCCTCAGAGAGTGTGCCACGTGGGTTATACTGCACGTTACATAAATGGTGCATATTTATATTATTTTGGGGGTTAGACTGTCCAATTAGTGGACCCCACTTAATTTGGAGTACAAATCAGCATGATAGGATAATTGTAACCATTTCGTAGATAGATAAAATCACACGTTGCTAGCAACTGATATATGGGCAGTGTTATCATCATCCCTAGTGCTCGTGGTCCCTACCGCTGTGCTTAGATCCAAGCCACTGACGGTCCTCGAGTCACACCACTGACCACACAGATCTCGAAGATCATCCGAAAAGTCTGGAACTTAGGATGGATGCTGGAAGTACCATCACATGGACCATTTTCTCGAATTTTGGTGATTGATCAAAAAACAGGAGGGTCCCACTAAAAAGCTGGTGGAACATAAATTAGGAAGAGATTATTATATGTAATGTTCCTTCAAATCTTGCAAGCTTGTTGGGTAGGTAGATGTACATGTAAGCACGTGCCGGTCGGACGCCCATCATTCTTCGTTTCCACTTTCCACAATATTGTAAAAGAGATTCTAGAAGCATCTGAGACATTGATTGTCCAAAATACCCTTTATTCCATTTAGGATGGAGAGGGACTCAGTTTTTAAATCTATGATACCGACTTCTGTATCAAAATTTTGATGCAGAAGTCCCTCAATTTGCCTCGTAGTAGACCCTTTCGGGCCCACTGCCTCCATGAATGTTTAGCCGACATCTTGGTGGACCCACATACCAAAAATCAGTGTGATTAGTGATTGCACTTTTTCATCATGGGCTTGGAACCAAATCATAGGCTTGTTCATAAAGCCCATGATGAAAAAGTGCCCAAATCCTATGGCTAGAAATCACCAATCACGCTGAGTTTTGGTGTGTAGTTCTATCATAGTGTGGGCCAGACATTCAAGTGTCAAGTGGGCCTGCACGATCTATACGTTGCAATTTGAGGGACTTTTGCATCAAAATTTTGATCCGGAAGGCTGCATCAAAGAACAGCCCCTTCTTCACTAAAACTTATTTTTAATCATTGAAGCTTAAAAGATAAGATCATATATCACTTCGGAGACCCTCATCAACCTGTCACCCATTCGTTAAAAACAGCTCTTATATGCATGATTAGAAATCTCGGGATCGGAGGCTGGATCAGTGGGCTCCAATCCTGATCCAGATCTGTCCAATCTAGAACAAGATCGGCCCATCTCACCCGAGACAAAGTAGATCGGCCAAATCTTTGAACCATGCTTATATGTAAAGCTTAACTCAATGGTGTACCTCTCTTAGATTTTCATGATTTATATAAATTAGTTTAATATAAAAATAATGGTGTTCTCCAAAGCAATGATAATGATGATGCTCTCCGTTAAAAATCCAAGAACCCAGCAAAAATATAAACATAAAAGATTAATCACATATAAATAACAGATTTACACGATTCAGTAGTGTGCCTATATATCCGCAAGTGAGAAGAGCTCTTTCGCTATCTCTAAAGAATTAGGGTTGTTTACAAAAAAAAATTAGGGTTACAATAGTTTCCTCTCTCTCTCACTCTCTCAATGTACAAGTGAAACCCCTCTAATATAATGAAATATCTAAAGTACTCCAAATACAAATTTTACCCGATACAAACTGTACGAACTTGTACGAACAAAAAATGTCATTGGCTTTGGTAGCCGAGGCTGCTACGCCACACTCTCCATCCAGCTTAACATAGAGTTGTGCCTTAATGAACAGTAAATTAATATAAATCTCTGTAGAATACAATAACACAACAATCTCTTCATTGGCTTGTATTCTGTCACCACCACAAATTTTCAACACTAAACAAGATTGATTAAAGCCAAGTAATACTTGTACTTCTCTATAGGTTTAGTCAATACGTCAGTTGCATTGTCTTTCGTGTGAACTCAAATAATATTTTATTTGACAAAATTATCTCCCATATTTGATGAAAACTGACATCATATTTAGTAGCGTGATATACTTGATGCTTTCCCAAGTAAATGCACACTAACTGTCACAATAAATATGTCTCCAATCCACTTTAACCCAAGCTCATTTACCAATTCCTTTAATCATATATCTTCTTTAGATGTCTTTGTAGATGACACCTACTCTACTTTGATTGTGGAAAGTGTTATAGTTGATGTACTATAGTATTAATCTCTAACAAATTGGTTCACCTACAAATGTAAACACATAACCTATAGTAGACATTTTGTCATCTAAGTCTCTTGCATAGTCAGCATCCACATATCTAAGAACTAAATTTGAACCCTATTGTCTTTCAAATAAAATACTAATATCCTTCGTTCCCGTTAGATATCTTAGAACAAATTTAACTAGATTCGGACGTTTCTTCCTTGGATTCGTTATATACCTATTAACCACGTTAACTACCTGAGGGATGTATATATAGTCTAATACATGCTGCATGAGGCAGCCCATAGCACTTGCATAACGTACACGGGACATATTAGCAACCTCGTTATCTATAGTAGAATTATTTTTGCAAAAATCTTGAAATGACTTGTTAGATGAGTAGATATCAATTTAACAACTTTCGTATTAAACCTCTCTAGCACCTTCTCTATATACCTCTTCTAAGATACCCATAATTTTATTATTTTTCTTTCCTTGTGAATTTCCATACCAAAAATCATTTTTACTACACTTGGATCTTTTATGTCAAATTGTTCACTTAACAAAGATTTCAACAGATTTATCTCAGCTTTCTCTTTTTTTAATAATAATCAACATATAACATTAGAAGAATATAAGAATCATCATCAAGAACTCTGAGATATATGCAATAATTATACTCATAACAAGTGTAGCCAATCCGCACCATGTAAGGATCAAACTACTTGTACCATTATCATAGAGACTGCTTCAACCCATAAGATAATTTTTTTAGTCTATACACATTTTTTTTCTTTCTAACCTCATTGAATTTATTTGACTACTCCATGCATGTAAATTTGTTCCTCATAATCCTCATGAAAAAATAATGGAAAGAAGATTATTATAGTCAAACCCCTCTTTCTATGAATACTATTTTGTCATAAGTCGAGCTTTATTATATTTTTCACCTTATTTCTTTAATAATATTTTAATTTTTTAAATGCTCATATGCATCAAATAGGCTTTTTCCCTTTAGGTGGTTCAATCAATTCTCTAGTTTTGTTCTTCTGAGGTGACTTCAATTCTTTAGCTTTCATCCATCTGTTGCCATTCCTATTGATTATAGCATCTTAAAACGAAGATGGATTTTCACAACTACTTAGTTAAAGCAAATTGAACTATATCTGCAAAATCGTATTATTGTTGAGCCATAGTAGTTCATCTTTCATCTCTCTTGATAATAGTATAAGGTTCTTGTTGATATTGTTGATCATTCTTGCTAAATGCTTTTTCATGTGGTAAATTTTATTTATCTTCTACTACCCCATCTAGTTCTACCTACATCAATTGTCTGTTTCCATCACAATCCTCCTGCGACTTGTCTTCATCTTTCCTATTACCATTCACCATGTAGGCTTTATTAAATAAGACATTTCTACTGATGATTTTTTTGTCCAACTAAATCCCATAACTTATAGCTTTTAACCATTTCTCATAATTTAAAACATATACTTCCTTGATTTTGAGTCCAACATGGATCTTTGTTCACTTGACACATGTACATAGGTAGAATACATGAAGATCTTTAATATAGAGTAGTTGACCTCCATTTTTGTCCAAACCCCTTCTATAACTTTGAAGTCAAGTGATGTACATGGTGACTTGTTAACAATAAAATATACCATACTAATAGCTTTAGCCTAAAAGTTCTTTTGGCAACCTTACATACAACCACATGCTTCTTGTTCTCTCCAAAAATCATATTCATATGTTTAATTACATGTTTTGTTATGAGGTTCTAAGAATAAAAAAAATATCGTGTGATGCCTTCATTTTTTCAAAACTCCATAAATTTCTTATCTATGTACTCTTGTCCGTCGTCTGTCCTTAGGCACTTGATTTTTCTCCATGTCTAATTTTCTACTTCTACCTTCTGTTACTTGACTTAGTTAAAATCTCTAATTTGTGCTTTATAAAGTAACTCAAACTTTTTTTGAATAATTATAAATAAAAATAGTGAGCTCCCCCCTTTGACTATATTATCGTAGGTCCTTAGGCATTAAAATAAATATAATTGAGAATACCCTTACTTTTTATGCAATCTTGAATTTAATCCTACTCTATTTCTCGTAAAAGTAATATTTATAAAAAAAAAAATTCAACACGCATGATTCAACTCTATTTAATAACTTTATTTTCTAAAGTCTTATCATGTCATGTTCATTTATATGCTTTACTTGCATATACTATAAATTTGTATCATCTATAGTGGACTTTTTTGGTGTAGAGATAACAAACTCCACTAACAATTTTGTTCCTTATCAACTTAGACAGGTTTCTAATTTTTTGTTGCTTCATTAAGACCACAACATCACTAGTCACCTTCAAAATTTTCCATGATGTTGAGTATGTGTACACATGTATAACCACATATTTGGCATCACCCAAAGTCCTTATAATTCCATCAAGATCATTATTTAATTTGATGGTCCATATCCCGATATTCTTACATATAGCATCATTACACATTATAACATTATCATAGTTTTAAGATTTATACATGTCAAACCAATCATATTAAGAATATATGATATGAACATCCAGAGTCTAAAATTCAAGCATCAATAAGATAACTCATACCTGTAGAGACCGAGAGTAAATCCACATCACTATCAGGATTTTCTATTACAATGCTTGTCGAATATGAGGATTTTTTTTACTTTTCTCATTAAAATCTTTTTTATGATTGTGACAATCTCATTCGAAGTTTCTCTTCTAATCACAATAATAATATTTTGCCTTTTTGCCTTTAATTTTGCTCTTTAATTTTTCTTGTTCGATTAATTTCTCTCTTTTGATCTTCCATATCCTTAATTTGAGTTTTTCTTTACTATGGGCTTTCTCATCACTAAGTTTCTTCATCATGTTGTTAGATAAAAGAGCCATAGTAATTTCTTCTATCTATGAGTCTCATTCCCCTATAACGGGATTGTGACGAGATAATCATAAGAAGGAGAGAGCTATGGTAGGAGTATGAATGTTTTATCTTCTTCATCGATTTTCACCTTGAACCTCAATATATCATTGGTTATTTTGTTGAACGTTATGCTCTAACATATTTGATCCTTATGTCATTTGTAGTCTATACAATTTTTCTTTAAAAATAACTTATTCATTAGAGATTTTTCATATACAAACTCTTCAATTTTGCTTAACTCTTAAGAGTGGATTCTACTTCCATCACATTGTACATAACTTTATCTATAAGAAAAAGTTGAATTGTACTTATAAGCTTTTCATCAAGTTCTTTCCACTCGTCATCTTTAATTGATTTGGATTTCTTCACCTTGTCGTACAATGTGTTGCTCAAATCCTATTGAATTAATAGATTTTCACTCTCCACTACCATAAATCAAAGTTATTCTTTCTCATCGAATTTTTCATAAGAAGTGGAGAGCTATGGCAAGAGTATAAATATTTTATCTTCTTCTCGATCTTCACCGTGAACCTCAATATATCACTGGTTATTTTGTTGAACGTTATGCTCTAACATATTTGATCTTTATGCCATTTGTAGTTTATACAGTTTGTCTTTCAAAAATAACTTATTCATCAGAGATTTTTCGTGTACAAACTCTTTAGTTTTGTCTAAGTCTCAAGAACAGATTCTATCTTTTTCATATTGTATATAACTTCATCTATAAAAAAAAAAGTTGAATTGTACTTACGAGCTTCTCATCGAATTCTTTCTACTCATCATCTTTTATTGATTTGGGTTTCTTCACCTTGTCGTACAATGTGTTGCTCAAATCATTTTGAATTAATAAATTTTCACTCTACACTACCATAAATCGAAGTTATTCTTCCAATCGAACTTTTTCACTTCAAACATAATCTCAAAACCCTTTTGATGTCATCATAAATAACTAAAGCTCTAATACTAGATTATTGAAAATTGACCTTCCATAAACCAACAAAAGTAGAGAAAACAGAAAAGATCAATCACTAAAACACAATAGATTTACACGATTCGACAGACAACGTGCATACATCCACGGGTGAGAAGAGCTCTTTCACTATCTTTAAATAATTAGGGTTACAATTATCTCATCTCTCTATCACTCTTTCAATGTATAAGTGAAACCCTAACACTACTTTAGAGAATATATAATCTCTAGTTCAATAAAATACCAAAAGTAGCCCCAATATAAGTTGTACCTTAACACAAACTATATGAACATATATAGACAAAAAAATTTATTGACTTTGACGTTTAAAGGTGCGCTAGCTCCCTACAATCTCTCAAGCAGCTTAGTGTAGAGTTGTGGCTTAATAAACAGTAAAATCTCTATAATAGTATTCCCTGCAAAATACAAAACATCTAATACAAAACTCTCTTCAACGGTTACATGACAATTTATTGAGAAGATGATGTCTATGGTCGAAAGAGAAAGAGAAGATGGTGTGTATATGCTGGAGAGAGAAAAATATATGATAAAAAAATTATAACATTGAGAGCCTGTTTGGTAACGCATTGCGGCGGGCAAATAAAATATTTAACCGCGCAAATATTTGCCCGGCTGTGTTCGGCAGCCACTAGCCCTCGGCGAATATTTAACAGGGCCCAAATATTTGCCCTCCGCGCGAAAACATTTGATCACCCCCCCCCCTATGAAAATATTTTCACGCCGATTATGCCTTGGTGAGAAAATTTTATTTTCTCGCTGGAAAATCACTATTTTCAGTAAAAATTAATTTTTTAATATATAAAAATGATAAAAATGAATTTTTTTTCATTTTTTGACATAATATGTGGTTCCCACACTCGCCCAACCTATTTTTGACTTACTTTGATATGTGGGACCCACTCGAATTGAAAGAAAATGAAGTAAGTTGAAGTAAGCTAGCTCATACACGTACCAAACATTGTTAAATATTGCCATGAGCAAATATTTAGCCAAGATAATATTCGCCTGGCTAAATATTCGCCGTCGGAACTCTTTTCTCACGTACCAAACAGGCCCTGAAAGTAAAAACTCAAATGTATGGGGCAGCAAAAAATTATATTTTCATTTTAATTTGAAAATAAAATTTCTACACCCAATATTTATTATCCCATAAGATCTAATCTTCAACGGTGTTAAATACATGATGCAAAGTCACAATTACCTTCACCACTCTTAGGTTTACACTCAAATGCTAACATGTATTCGATAGTATACATAATATCTACTGTAAACTTTGCAACTAGTTATTCAAAATTATATTAAGAAAAATGAAAAACTATTATAACTCTATTTATCTTTGCACAACTGGTTATGAAAAAAAATTCGTAAATTATAAATATAATATACTAAAATTTTAAACTATTGTATGTTGAATATTCTTTAACATGTTAAGAGTAAGTATGTTTCAGAAAAATTTATATATATATATATATACATATACATATATAATAAATATTTAAAAAAAATTTAATAACAAAATATTCAATAAAGTATTAATAAATAATTTTTTTAAGAATACACCGAGCTTTCAAACCTCATTGAAAATTATTTTATTAGCTCTCAAAAAATTATATTGGTAATAGACATTTATAGTTAAATTTGAAGGGCAAATCCATTTTTATCATGATAGAAAATCATCATGCTAAATTGAGGTTATTACCTTGCCACATATTTGATATGAAACATTTATATTGATGTGTTGCAAAAATATAAGTACTCATAAAATATCTCATCAAAGCCTTCTAGAATAAAATTCTTATACTTTCTTAGAAAGGCAACAACTTGTTAAATTCATTAGTTCTCGATTTAAATACCATAAAATCACATATATTGAAAGCTCATTCTCTAATTCAACTACAATAAATCATCTAATTTTGTCATAGTTGAATAAATATTATATTCTAACTCTTATTTTAAGTTTTTTGAGATATTTTATGTTAATATCCTCAAAGATTTATTAAAGAACTACTCTTACAACGTTATTTTTCTTCCAACGCAACAATGCCAAGAACTAAATATAACTTGAATTATTATCATATTTTATAATTTAATAAAAAAATTATTTGAATAGTCATGAATCATAAAATATAAATATGTCAAAGCTTGAAGAGAGGACCTTTATTACAACATTAAATACAAATGAAAAAATCTCAATCACAAAATTAAAACTAAAACAACACATAAGAGTAATATAAAATAAAAGTATCTTTTATAAAAATTAATAGCAAATGTAGAATACTAGTATTTTAATCATGGACCTACCTAGCCAGTTGAACCTTTGAATTAGACCCTGAATCGGATCAGGTTGACATTGACGAAAAAATTTTGAATTTAGTTATATTTTAAAAAAAAACTAAAACTTGGACAAGTCATTCTTTTGGCCAACCGATTGAACTAGTCACTCTACCAAGTCAATGGCCATTCTAAGTTTGAAAATGTTGTAAAACGCTAAAGACAAATAATATAAATAAACATTTAAACTTATTACTACAAAAATATAAAGAAAAAGAAAAAGTACATATTTTAAGGTTTTAGAACCTAGAAACATTTCATTAAGTATATAAGTAAACAAAAATATATAATGTTAATCAAAGAAATAAATCTAAAATTTTAAAACTAATTACAAAATAGTATTTTAAACTAAAAATGATATAAATACATAAATAAATAAAGAACAAGTATTCTCATATTATCTTTAAAGTTCTAAAATAAGGGTTATTTGGTAACAATTATGATGAAATGGATTCTCAATTCAAAACCAATTCTACCTAACAAAAGTATTTCTAAAAAAGTTATACCAAACATCTCTATAAACTCTATTTTTAATATTATGATATGATCTAAATTTAGATTAAACTTGGATGTATAGAACTGAACCCAAATTTGACTTCTAATATTTGAATTCATATCCACATTTAGTTTCGAAATCAGATCTGGGTAGATTCAAATCTCATTTTGACTTTTAATATCACTAGCATCTTCACACGTGCATTGTACGTAAACAATTAGAGTTGGATTGAAAAATATATATAATTGATTAAATGAATAATGTTTAAATTAAAATATGAACAAAAGATAGTTTCATAAATCAAAAAAAGTACATGAATGTTTTTTAAATAAGAATCGAAACTTAGTCTCGTAAAAATAACATAAAAGCAAAGAGTGAGCATAGCAGTGCAAATCAGAACGTAAAGAGGGATTGCACATAACCCTAACTAATGCATTAAAAAAAATTTATAGAGAAAAAAATTAATTCTAAAGAGAATGAATATTGTGGAAGAATAAAAATTTGGTTTATATTTTTTGAATCATAGGAAGAAAAAGAAAAGTCATGGGAGAATGAAAGTCTCAAGTCGTGAGAAAAAAAGTCTTGTAGTAGTAGAAAATGGTATAATAGTAATAAAAATGAAAAAAAATATTTAAGTCAATCGAAAAACCATATCGGTGTTTTTATAAGTAGTACAGATAATCTATATTTAGGTTCTTATCTTTGTAAACTTATATATAAATTCAACTTTAAATTTTATAATCTATATCCACTTTTAGATTCGAGGCAGATTTAGGGTGGATTCAAATCCAATTTTAATTTTTAATATTGTGATCCATGTTTGAATTTAAATTTGACTCACATCCATGACACATGATATGAATTTAAATCATGATCCATACGGAGAATATCTTGATCCAACTTCTATTTTGAATATAGAGCGGGTACAAGTCAATCCACTACAAAAGACATTTTAGTATGGATCCAACTGTCACACTCAATATTCAATCAAATCTAAATAACTAACACTAAGATCTAAATCTGACTCAAAATTAAATTAGATCAATTTACACATATCCATAATCGGCCCATTTCTATTAAATCATATCTCAATGATCCAAATCCATTAAATACAAGTTTGAATCTTATTGGATTTGGGTTTGATCTGTTTTATTTTATGCTTTACCTGTAATATCGAAAAGGAACATTGACGGCAAATGTGGTGGTCATGATAGAGGGAGATATCAACTATCATTAGGTTTTTTATTTTAAAGAAAAAGTGATTGATCATTATAAAAAATGGTTCGTCGTTCTTACAAAACAAATTTAGTGGTGTTGATAATCCATTGTCAACCCATAATCGTTATGAAATGGGCCCTAAATCAATGTTCCAAATCTTAGGGTTTAGAAACCCAACATGATAGTATTAAATCTAAAACTACATAAAATAAAATTCTAAAACATTAATGATAATCTTGAATATCATTTTTAAATGGTTCAAATTTAAAATTGAAAATCTTGTGTTTATTATTACTCAAAAATTTACGAAGAGTTACGGATGAATTTCTTATAAACCATATGTTTATATCCAAAAACCCTAGAAGAAGATTATATATATATATATATATATATATATATAGAGAGAGAGAGAGATAGAGATTACCATTCGATGATGATGGAATCTTAAAGATATAGAAACAAAGATAATAACAAGACTATGTAAAATGAAAGTATTCTAGTTCGAGCTCTTTTATGAGAATGATTAGGGTAAAAGATATCAACAACAAAAGTCGATTGATCCTCTTACATCAGTGGTGTGCGCTCTCCCATTGTGGGTGATCATGCTTTCAATCCTACAGGCAGGGTTCCTCATGTGGTGATTGTTCCATGGGATCAAAATTCGCTAAGTATAGCCTACTTTGTCTTTAGCCAACTTTGTCTTTTATGGATCATAGTGATGCTTATTAATCCTACATATTCTAGCCCAATTTTGTTTTCTATTAACAAAAATCAATGGTAGACTATAAATTTTAACCCAAATTAAAGTGGTCATTACATGCATCAATAAGCATGGATTAGGATCCATAAGATGCAATGTGAGTTCATATTTATGTGTTGGCAAATTCCGTTTAAAAATAAATAAAACTCAAAGTCCTTTCTAGTGTGTTGGTAGTACGAGTGTTTGGTATGTATATCACAAAAGCCCGCCAGAAGACTTTTCAAAGATTCTCAAGATTCAACCAAAAAATGAAAGCTTCAATATGATCACACTTATGATGGTAAGTGATTTAAATACCTTAAAATTTAAGTGGTTTAATTCATTTTTAAATCTCTAAGTGTTTATGGACTCGTTGTTTGTATTTGGAAAAAAGACATGCTTAAAGATAAGAAAATATGATTTTCTATAGAGGCTGATGAATCAAATTCTAGTCCCAATCAATTGGAGTATTTATATATATATATTCCTGTCTATCGAAATTTGCCTTTAATCGATTGAACTTATTGATGTTTTAATCGGAGGACAAAATTTGATCAAAATAAGCTCTTCGTTATTTTGTTCAGAGAAGAAAATTTTTAACCTCCAATCGATTGGACTCCTTGGCCAATCGATCAGATCATGTGCAGATAGTTTTAAAAAATGGTAAGTTACAATTTCAACAAATTATTTCCTAATTTATATAGAATTCCTTCTAATATAAATAATATTCTTTAGGTTTAAAAACCTAAGTCACAAAAAAGCATATGAAGCTCTATAACCTTTAGAAACCTTAGAAGTTCTATATTTCTCTCATAAAAATCATTGCTTGAGTTTCAAACCCTTGATTGGTATATCTTCTAAGCCTTGATCATCTTAAGAATACCATATTAAATCTCAATTCTTAGCTAGAGTTCATAACAACTATTGGTTCATTAATTGCTCGAGAGATTCGAATGTCATGAGGTTAGGGCTAAACCAAATATATATATGTGATCGTAATCGTGTTGAAGGCGCTCATGAGATTTGAAGCATAAAAGTATGAGAATGCATAAATAGAATGACATTAATAGCTTTAAATGATTCGAGTGGATGTTATGATAATATTAATGTTATTGTGCGGTAACTTCTGTACTTGGTTAACTTTACATAATGATCGTTTGACATATTTACATAGTCCAAATATTTTTCTTGTGATGGGTTTTCACATTAAAATTTCATGTGTTATTTAATCCCACAATTTACTCTGATAAGATTAACTTGAATAAATTAGTATTAAATACATCTTTGATATATCTGAGCTAAGTCAATTAAATTAATCTTGTAATTAATGAATTCGTTAGGATTGTGTGCATGCGATTTAAATCCATGGACTACGACTATAATGATTAAGTTAATAGGATTAATTGGCTAATTTTTAAATATACATATTCACCATCTTTAGGTATTGTAATCTATAGATACAAAAATTTCAATTGGTATCAAAACGTTGGTGCATTCTCTAAGGTTTAACAACCTAGTGTGATCTTAATCATTATTTTGATCTGTAAAGATGCAAAAAGGGGGTGGGAATACCTTTAAACCCCGGTCCCAATGTTTGATGGCAACGACTACGCTTATTGGAAGGCCAAGATGAGGGCATTCTCAAGTCAATCGACAAACGAGTGTGGTTGATTGTAGTTAAAGGATGGTCTCCTCCGAACAAAATAGTCAATGAAGTGAAGGTTCCCAAATCAGACACCGAATGGACCAATGAAGAATTTGAACAATGATATTTTAATAGCAAGGGTCTCAATGTCATCTTCAAGCTATTGATAAGAATGAATTTTGTCAAATCTCGACATATAAAATAACGGAGGCATAGGACATCCTTGAGACTATCTATGAAGGGACTTATGTAGTTAAGATTTCAAAACTTTAAATCTTGACCTCTAAATTTGAATATATTAGAATGGAGAAGGGTGATGCATTCATTGAGTTCTATGCTAAACTCAATGATATTGTTAACTCTACCTACAATTGGAGTGAGAGAATTCATAAATCCAAAATAGTCAAGAATAAGTGTTGAGATCTCTGCCTGAGAGGTTTCAATATTATAATCGAAGAGAGTAAGAATGTTGACTCTCTTCACATTGATGAGCTTGTTGGGTGTATCCAAACTTTTGAGCCAAATTTGATATAGATTAAGAAGTAAAAGGTATTGTCTTGAAAACTTTCAAGGTTGAGGATAAAGAGTCTAGAGATAATTCTAGAGAGAGTAATAAAAGTTGGCTCTCTTTGTGAAGAAATTCAAGAATTCTTTACGGTCGAGATGAGAAAATTTATTTAAATCGAGTTAAGGATCTAAAGAAAGGCCTAAGTCCCATGAGTAGTTTTAAATATTGAAGAGTGCAAAAAAGACTCTACATCTTACGAGATTCAATGTTTCAAGTACCGTGGATATGGTCATTTGCCAATGACTATCCAAATACAATTATAAAGGGAAAGTAGATGACAATAAACGTCGTTTCGAATGTTTACTAGTCAAAGTTTGATAACTCCAATAACTTGAGTAATAGTGAAAAAGTTGATAATTTCGTAACATTTACTACCACTCTTTTGAGTTTTATTATTTCTCTTAGAGATGAGAATGATGATTCTTGTAAAAAAAATACTATGAATTTTTATTTAGGGGTAATTTTAATAATTTTGATTTGAATAATGTTAATTATATAAATTTATTAATTTTTATAAATTATTAATTTTATGAATTAATATTATAATAATAGTATTTTATGGACCTCGTGGAGTAAATTTTATGGGATATACTAGTTTATATATCAATTAGTGTACATAGTCTGGTATAATGTCTATTATTGGCATTACTTTAGTAACCTACAAATAACACACGTCTATAATTAAATAATAATATTTTTTATGGTGGATGTGTACCACTTAAGATTATCCACACATTTTTTTTGAATTTATGTAAGTATTCTCTAGATTTTCAAGTGGACATGTGACTTTAAAAGTTAACATTTCCAAATAATTCAAAAATCATAAAATCTAATTAAAATGTAAAGAATCTAAAAATAACAAACTTTAAAAATCATGGAGATCATTCTCCATTTAACTTGAACATATTACTATTGAAGAAATTCGTAAAGACAAACTATTAAATAAAGATATGTAGAGAATTAAAGATCTACATCCAATTAAATAGGAAACATTTTAAATCCAATCCTTACATATAATAACTAACAAAAATTCATGACATAATATGAGACCTTCCATTAATAAATTAATCTAGTTACTATCATGGTTTTAAAAACAGTCGTTTAAACGGTTTCAACGGTAACGCCCCAAGCCCATTTTCGTTTAAACCCGTTTTATCGGCTTTGAAAAAAATGGCCGTTTTTTTGTTTTAACTACCGTTAAAATCGTTTAAACAGCCGTTTAATTTCAAAAAAATTTGTGAAAAAAAGGCCGTTAAAATCGTTTAATTCTATTAAAATCCGTTTAATTTCTGTTTAAATCCAGTATTTTGGGCCCATGACCCATGAATTTTGGCCCACCACTTGATAATCATACACACCGAAAATCAGCCTGATTGAAATCAACTGATGAAAAACATTAGAATCGGTTGCCATGCACCCTCTAGTAGACGAGAAAGATTTTTAAGGCTTTAAATTTTTTTCGTTTTCACTAATGTCGTTAGTTCTTTTTATTGAGAACTTGAGATATTTAGTGTTGAATTATGTATGCAACAGAATTCCCAACTTGAAGAGGCCAGGTATTGCAGTTGAACTTCAAAAGCTAGTAAGAAAGTGACCTTTGAAGGTCATAAAGTGTAAAAAGAAGATAAGAAGGTATATTTTTTAACAGATTATATGTCATTTTAGGACGAGAAAGCATACGATTTATTGTTAGTTCTTTACTGTAATTAAATTATGTCCATGGCATCATTATTTCATCCCGAGTGGGTATCGCAGGGAGCACCCTACAGCTAGTGTACATGGTATGATGAGGCAATTGGTGATCATACTTGTGCTACTTTGCATCGCATGGTGGATCAAGATCTTGTGATATATACTTGTGCTAGTGTCCATGACAGTTTTTAACTGTTAGGGCCTCCTTAGTGTACATGATCCTAGGTATGTAGACTTTATATCTTGATATTATGGCCTCATTATGTCCTTTTTTTCCCTCATTTTATGTCATAGTTTTCATTCTTTTGTAGTTTTTATTGGTGAATCTGAATTTTATTTTGCTTGATGTATCTACTATCAACCGAATTGTGCATTTCAATTTGAATTTTAGAAAACAAACATCTACTTAATAGCTCTGAACACTTTATAGAAAATTGGGGAGAAAAAATGGCTAGAGAAGTATTTAAAAGCTATCTATTAATGTCTGTTTTGAGGCTTCTTTATATATGAGTGCCTATCTCTAAACTTTTGTTAGATATTTATGCATGAATCTTGTTAATTGAGTGCAAGTTGAATTGTGTCCTTTGATGTCATTTCTTTGTAGTCTTGGTATACATTACAAATTGAAAGTAGTTCATAAGATCCAAATTAGCATGTTATCTGTTATTGTTCTTTATTTTTTCTTTGCTAATCTTTTTGTGTTTCTGTGAACTTCATAAAAGGCTTTTAGGTGTGGAAGCTTTAATACTTAATTGATGAAGGTCCAGCAAAGGTCCCCCATATACCTCTAATTGATGGAGGCTACAATTAAGATCAACTTTAATTGGTGTAGTCTAGGTAGAAGAGCAAGGGTCGACCAAGGTTAAGGTTTGATTGTAGGGCTGAAATAGAGGTAACCAGTCCTAAAGAAGGTGTTGGTTGAATTCTTTGGTAGTAAGGTATTTTTTAGATGTATACTGATCTAACAGGTATTAGACAAATCTGACAACCTGGATGTTCTAAAGCCATAAAAGTTAAATCATATCTATCAAGAGGAGTAACAGTGTTAACCCTAGCATTAAGTCCGTATTCAGTTACATACCATACTTAATGCTCTGCACCTAGCATTAAGTCCATAGCCAACAAACAAAAAAAAATTGAACCAGCCAAAACATATATGCAGAACTTTCCATTGACAAATGCAAGAGATGGATAAAGTCTATCAACTGCCCGGGCAATCGTCTCCGAGTAAGAAGCTTCAGCATGTAGGCAAAATCATATGCCCCATGGAATGTAACCCATCTCACCATTGAGTTAGTTTGGGCGACAAGCCCTGACATGAACACCAATTCGGCGAATCGCATGGAGTTAATCCCTTCGTTTTTGTTCTTCTCGAAATCAATGCCCTGTTTTTTGAGAAGGTCGATGGAGTCGGGGGAATGCAGGTCATGAGAGACATCAAACTCCCGAAAATTAAATTCCCAAATAAAACAACGGGCGGTACCAAAATCGGGGAGATTTCCGTTGGTGTCGCTGAAGGTGAGTCCGAGTTGAATTAGATTCATGGAATCCACGTTCGACTTGAGAAGCTTGTAGTGCTCGGAGGATCGGTGCGACTGCGGAGGGCAATTCAAAGATTCTGTGGCGGTCGGACGGAAGACAACCCCTAGGGAACTCAGTGTCCATTGAGATGAACGGGTAGTATCGAGCGATCGTTCGGATTAAATAGAACTCAGCTTCCAAATTATTCGCCCATACTTCTCTAATGGAGACTAGTTTTTGATGCAGGTGGGAGATCGACATGCTTGCTTGCTTGGACGAGGTTGTGCATGCTGCTCTGCTCTGTGCGTGCTGCTCTGTTCAAGTGAAGTGAACAGAACAGAGAAAGGTTTATTATATAATTTAAGAAAGAAAGAGAGATACAGTTTTAGAAGGTACACGTGATTTAGAAAGTATCGCCGCACCATTTTCGTTACTCACCGCTGCCACCTGGCCCCATGGACCGCATCGATGATATACACACCAAAAATCACCAGGATTACTAATCGCTAGCCGTTAGATTTCAATTCATGGTTTTTAAAATCGCCGTATAAACAGTTTTGACGGCCCTTGAATTTAGGCTCAAGTAATCGCTGGCCGTGTCAAATCCGATAGAATCTGTTTTTTTCGTTTTTTTTTTTAATTTTGAATTTCAGCGCCTTTTGTTCATTTTTTTCGTTAAAATTCGATTTTTCCCTTTTTCCAATTTTGCCCCTGTGTGGCCTAGACAGAGTAAAACTCTGTCAAAAGTTTGAGCATTATCAGCCACGTGGCTCGTAATTTGCGTTATGATAGAAGCTCAAAAGTTTTACTCGCCTAAACATCCATGCGGTCAGTGGGTCAGTGGGCCCAGATGGCAATGCTGAGAGTGGGCTGTTCTTTTATACTGACTTCGGTATCAAATTTTGGTGCCGAAGTCCCTCAATTTGCCACGTAGTAGACTCTTTCGGCCCACTGACTCCATGAATATTTGGCCCACATCTTGGTGGATCCACACACCAAAAATCAGTGTGATTGGTGATTTCTAGCCGTAGGATTTGAGCACTTATAATCAGGGGCTTTATGAACAGGCCTATGAGTTGATTCCAAGCCCATGATGAAAAAGTACTCCAATCCAATGGCTAGGAATCACTAATCATACTGATTTTTGGTGTGTGGGTCCACCAAGATGTGGGCCACATATTCATGGGTCAGTGGGCCCTAAAAAGTCTACTACGTGGCAAATTGAGGGACTTCGGCATCAAAATTTTGATACCGGTATCATTGATTTTTCCGCTGAGGGCCACGGGTGCAATTTAGATGTCCGAGTTTGGAGTCCCACGTGGCGCATTCTTTTGGGCCTACTGACGCATGGATTATCTTTTATTGGACCTACACAATATGCTTGGTTGCTGATTTCTAGCCGTTCGATTTGAGCTTATATTTTCAGTGCTCAAATCTAACAGCTAGAAACGACCAAAAATCACCATGATTGGTAATCGCTAGCCGTTAAATTTTAGCATTTTTTAAGGCATGCTATTGAATTCAACCATGTTTTAGGTTTTTGTATGAATGGACACCTAGGGTGGCCTAAACTTCCATGTGGTCAGTGGGCCCAGATTACCAATACCAAGGTTTAAAAAATGGCCGATATAACGGATTCGGACCTATCCCGTTACGTTATGGACAGTTAAAACGCCCAAAAAACTAACGGCCGTTATTTTCTGTTATTTTTTCATTATAACGAAAATAACAACCGTTATATTCTGGGAAATTTTGTGAAAAAAAATGGCTGTTATTTTCCATTATTTTCCTTTATTTTTCCGTTATTTTCCATTTTTGAAAATTTGAAATTCAAGCCATTTTTCCCATTTTTTCCGTCTTGCCCCTGAGCGTCTTTTTCGTTATAACGGAAAAAAAGGTAACGCCCCCAGTCCGTTATGCCATTATAACGGTCCCCTTTAAACCTTGACCAATACTACCTTCTATACATAGAGTAGTGATTACAGGGAGTTGGGTGCAATTTACTGTCCGAGTTTGAAGTCCTATGTGGTGCACTCTTTCGGGCCCACTGATGCATGGATTTTTATACACCTTTTATTAGACCTACACAATCAGCTTGGTTGTTGATTTCTAGTCGTTGGATTTGAGCTTTCTTTTAAGTGATCAAATCTAACAGCTAGAAACCACTAATCGAGCCAATTTTTGGTACGTAGGTCACTAAGGGGCTGTTTAAGCAAATATACATGAGTTTTATGATTTAAAAAAAAATTATACAGTCAAACTTTTCAAGAAATTTGGTAAAATTATTTCAATAAATTTGGTCAAAATTTGTATATTCAATAAATGGTCCGTGCCCACGGCGGTGCCGCAAAAAAAGTGTGCAAAAATTGGGTGGCTCCGGCACTTGAACGGTATAACGGACGGGTGAGGTTACTGTTTTTTCCGTTATAACGGATCGTAATGCACAGGGGCAAAAATGAAAAATAACAGAAATAAAGATGCCGTTATAACGGTCCCATTCCAAAACTTCTAATTTTTATATTGGCCCCCCGCCAATTTTTTGTCCAAATTTATGTCCCCTGACCTTGACCCTGTAACTAAACATAGTATTTTTCTTGATTGTTTGAGGTGACTTTCTATGGAGTGTTCACATGACACATTACTTTGAAAAATCGAAAAACTCGAAGACTCGAACTCGACCTGAAACAATCCGACTCGAATAATATATTAACATTAATATAAAAATATCATATTTTATAATTTTTATAATCAAATTTTATAAGACTTTGTCGAGTTTCAGTTCGAGTCAACTCATAATTCGATTAAATTTAGATAAATCGAGTTATGTCGAGTCAACTCGAAATTCAGTCAAGTCGAGTTGACTCGACGAGTTTTAAAACTGCTCTACAAGTTTACAAGATATTTGAGGTAAGACCATTAAAATCTTTAACCGCAATCTCCATCCACAAGGTAGAAATCAAGCGCAACAGAATCCACATGTGCAATACAATCTAGCCACCTAATCTCCTCCATTAGGGATCGATTCGCCTTTTTGAATTTGTCTTTTCACTCGTGCTCTCTCGGCCATGGATTTCGACAATCCAACGGTGGTTGTTGGTTTCTTGGAATCCACGCCCGAGAATTCGAGCGAGAAGTTCAAAAAGCCGAGTCCCCTAATCCCGACCCTAAAATAAAAACTGGGTGTAAGAGGACACTGATTAGATTATCGAAGAGAAAAGGAATTCCTTTTTTTTTTTTTTTTTTTCAAATTTCAAAATTTGAATTTCAGCGCCACTTTTTCGGTTTTTTTCCTTTAAAATCCGTTAAAATCGTTAAAACCGTTAAAATCTGTTTAATTTCATTTTTTTCCCATTTTTGCCCCTAACCATTTCAATCCGTTTTAACGGCCGTTTAAACGGTTTAAACGGTAACGCCCCCAGTCCGTTTAACCGTTAAAATGGCCTTCTTTAAACCTTGGTTACTATATTAAATGAAATCTAATAAATATTTAAATTATTACCAATTAATAGATATCTATAATAATGAATTTTTGAGAAAATTTTTTCTCCTAATTAACCAAAAATTATATAGTCATTGAAGAGTTCTAAGAAATTCAATAGTGAAATATTACCACATTGGTCCATATGATAAGATATTTTGAGGTATTCTCAACTTCTACCTTTCGACATATTCAATTTAGAAATTAATCCACAAAAAAATAAGCACATTTTTCTTTCATTTTTTTATTGATTAATTTTTGTTCTACTTTTTGTATATATGTATTGCACTTGAATCTTATTATTTTTCTATTGATATGGCATCATAGACGATCATCTTGACCTTGTTATTCTTGATATATCAATAAATTTTTGGAAATCTATTGAATGGCTAGATATTGGATTGTTTGATACAATTTTGAAATACGACATTAGTCCTGATGGTTGAAAATTCTTGACCAAGAAAAGACTTAGAGACTTTAGGTGCAAAGCCCTAAACCTATGTAGAAGGGCTCTTGGTTGAGCTACTCGCCACGTGAGTAGGAGAAGGAGACCAATGATTGATTATTGATTACATGTACACATTAGTTTCAAATCATGATTTATTTTGAAAATACTTGTTATTCAAATTCCTTGCATACTAAGGAAAATGATTTTCCTTCTATATATTAAGGGAGAGAAAAATATAGTAAAACTCTAGTAAGAAATTTTAATGCATACACATTGCATTGTAGATTTATTACATTCATTACTGCACATTTATATTCATGATTTATTTTTATTAGACTATACTACACTGAGTGTGTTGTGTGCAAGTTATAGATTGCCAAAGACATCAGAACTTTGCGTATCTATGTCTAGTTGAGTAAGTGCGAGTGCTTACATGTAAGGAGGGTATCGTATTGTGGTTGTATATTGTTATCCTTAGCATGTGATTTTGTCACAGAATTGTCAAATGAGGAGATTGTAAGGTTGTGTTGGCAAATTTTGTTTAAGAAATAAAGAGAGCTCATAGTCTTTCCTAGTGTGTTGGTAAGTTTTTGTTAGTGTTTGGTATGTGTATCATGCACGCTCGCTAAAAAATTGCTTAAAGAGTTTTTAAAGATTAACAATATTCAACCGAAGAATAAAAGCTTCAATCTGATCACAGTTAGATGGTAAGTGAGTTAAATACTTTAGAAATTATGTGGTTTAATTCCGATTTAAATATCTAAGTATTTCTGGACTTGTAGTTTGTGTTTTGAAAAAATGGTATACTTGAAGACAGGAAAATGTGATTTTCTGTAAAGGTCGATTGATTAGATTCTAGTCCCAATCAATTGGAGTATTTTTATATTCTTATTTGTCAAAATTTGCCTCCGATCGATTAGAATTACTGATGCTTCATTAGACAACAAAATTCAGTCAAGTTTTGTTTTGCCTTGTTTTGCTCGGAAAAGAAATTTTTCGAGATAATTTTTAGCCTCCAATCAATTGTACTCCTTGGCTAATCGATTGTACTGTGTGCAGACAATTTTTAAAAAAGCCGTTAATTTTCTATTTCAACACAATCTTGCCTAATTCGTATAGGGTTGCTTCTAATATAAATAATATTATTTATGTTTGAAAACCTAAGCCACCAAAAAGTCCGAGAACCTCTAGAAACCCTAAAAGTTCAATAGTTTTCTCATGAAGACCATTGCTTGAGTTTCAATCGCTCGATTGGTATATTTTTCAAGCCTTGATCATCCTTAGAACACATATTAAATCTCAGTTCTTAGTTTAGAGTTCATAAAAACCATTGGTTCGTTGATTGCTCGAGAGATTCGAGTGTGGTGAGATTTGGGGTTAGGCCAAATCTATACGTGCGAACATGATTGTGTTAAAGGTGCTCATGGGATTTGAAGCATGAAAGTACGAGAAGCCGTGGATGCAACGATAGTGGCTTGAGTGATTCAAATAGATGTTATGGGAACGTTGTTGTATGGTAACTTTTGTACTTGGTTAACTTCACATAGTGATCATTCATATTTAGACGTGATCTCAAAGTTTTTTCCCATGATGGGTTTCTTCGTTAAAATTGCATGTGATATTTAATTCCGCAATTTATTTCTAATAAAGTTAACCTGAATGAATCAATACCAAATATATCTTTGATATGTTTGATCTGAGTCAGTTAAATTAATCATCTTGTAATTAATCAATCAATTAGAATTGTTTGCATGCGCTTTAGATCCCTGGACTACGACTACAGTGATTAGGTTAACAGGATTAATTGACTAATTTTTTTAAATATACCTATTAATTTCTAGGTAAAGCATATCTGCAGATAATAGAATTTCAGGCTATACCTCTAAGATATTAGAAGGATTTCAATCCAAGTCACTATAATTACACGAAGAAACTTACCTAGGGGATTGAACCCATGACCTCCAACAAGAGAGGGTTTACATATCCACTGTATAGGATTGTGTAACATGATTTCTATATGGGTTCCACCACTTATGTAAGAATAAGGTCAGGTTGGATTGAGTTGCTCGAGTCTCAACCTTAATCCAACTAGATTGTTGGTTGTGCCTAGAAATCTAGGCCCGAGCCCAAGCTGAGCTTCATAATTGCCAATTTAGCTCGGATTGGGCCTGTCTTGCTTCCCTATTTTGAAGGGGTTGACTTGTTATTACCTTTGGTGTTAGTCACCAACATTGACCGGTCAAAAGGGCGACCTTTATTTAAAATACAGGGTTTGTCTTACTAATTCACCCAACTTTTCATGGGCCTTAACGCCAAATAAAAATAAAAAAAAAGAGAGAGAGAGAGAGAAGGAAGGTTGTTTCCGTAATGTGTAACATGTGTTGTCGTCGATAAATTGGCGTGGCCGTAAGGGTGAAGTATTAGTCCTTTATAGTTTGGCATCGTCTTCTTCTTCCTTCTTCCTCCTGTTTCTATATTTCCTCTCCCTCTCTCTCGCGATCTCGATCTCGATCTCGACGCGTTTTTCAAATAAGGCAAAGCGATCAAAGTACGAAATCAATTCTCTTTGATCTGCAATTTCCATGGCGACCATCGGAAACAACAACCTTAATGCAAAGCTCGTGAGTCAAACACCTTCTTAGGGTTTCGATTTCGACTCATCAGAATTCAATTTTGAATCTTTTAATCTTCAATTCCGATTCTGAATTCTGATCGCAGGTTCTGCTTGGAGATATGGGTGCCGGGAAGTCGAGTCTCGTCTTGCGCTTCGTCAAGGGCCAATTCCTTGAATTCCAGGTGGATTTTGAGGAATTAACAATGAATTCGATGGGAGATTCCGTTGTTTCTAGGTTTTTTTTATGGTTAGGGTTAGGGTTTTCTGTTTTACTATGTTTTAATTAGCTGATTTTGTTGTGTTTGGTTACAGGAATCGACGATCGGAGCAGCTTTCTTCTCGCAGACGCTGGCGGTGAATGATGCAACAGTCAAATTCGAGATTTGGGATACGGCCGGCCAGGAGAGATACCATAGCTTGGCTCCCATGTATTACAGAGGAGCTGCCGCTGCTATAATCGTCTACGACATAACTAGCACGGTCTGATTTTCTTTTATCTGATGTCCTATATTTGAATTAACACGAGTGGTTTCCATTTCTCAATAGATGGTGTAGTTCTAATTATGCGTCTCGAACCTTCATCATATTATTGTTAAGTTAAATTTTAGAGGTGTCACCTGTGTTTTTTTCTTGTTCTTCCAATGACTGTTTGTTCCGCTTTTTTATTTTTTCTTATTTTTTTATTTTAGGATTCGTTTGGACGTGCTAAGAAGTGGGTTCAGGAACTTCAAAAACAAGGTAATGTATGCGCTTCCGCTTGTTTAATTCATTCTAGAGTCTGAAGAAGAGAGAAAAAGAAATTTAGTTTTTTGCTCGGTTGCTTTGTTCAACTTATGAGTGGGTTTCTCATCGTTACATTTTGTAAAATTAGGCTTATTTTTGGATTTGGGTCCAGGTAATCCTAACATGGTTATGGCACTTGCGGGAAATAAAGCCGACTTGGAAGATAAAAGGAAGGTGACAGCAGAGGTGAGTGCAGTTTCTCCAATTCTGGGAGTATTACAGTTGGATACATGGTGGGAAAGTGTTTTTGAATTGTGTTTTAATGAATTGATTACTTTGCTTAGATGGTCGATAATGCAATTTTCAGTAAGTATTTAATAGATAATGTGTACAATAGTACAAGTCAGTTGTAGAGCTTATTGGAAAGGTGGTTCTGGCGGTCGCCTAATTTGGGTATAACCACTGCAAAGCATCTTGTAAGGGATCTGCTGCAAAGCATCTTGGAGATGAGTTGTCAATGATGTCACCCTAAAAAGTTGAGAATGATACTATGATGTACTGGCAATACACCTGAGATATTTCTCCTTTTCTTTCTAAGCTTTGTGTGAGGAATGCCCTCAGTTTTATGTTGTGACGTGCATGGTTTAAAAAGGCTTTCTGAGGCTACGCCTTGAGGCTCGCCTCGCCTCGAGGCTCTAAGAAACAGCCTCGAGGCTATAGCCTCAGTGGTCATTTCTGAGGCTTAAGCCTCAATTCACTGAGGCTATAGCCTTGAGGTTATAGCCTCGAGGCGCACGTGAGGCTATAGCCTCACTTGTACATGTTAAAACCCGAAACCGTAACCCTTGATGTGACCATATTTTGGGTTTTTGCCTTATTTTTCATAACTACATGTAAAACTTAATCATATTTCCTTCTTTAAGGGTTTGTTTTTGTTATTTTTTTAATAATATGATCGAAAAAGATGAGAGGGGTTTCTAAGGAGCATGATAGTAGTGTAGTTGTAGAAAAGATTTGGCATGGAAGTTTAGGGTTTGTTTTTGTTATTTTTTAAGATTTGATATCAGCATTCATGCATTCTAGACAGAGTCGCTCATAAGGTAAAAAATTATAGCCTTATTTACTTTTATGCTTATTTAAGTTATTTTTTTCACATGATATGTTGTTTCTCATTTTTATAGAATTAACTATATTTTTCAGAATTTTTTAAGCACATTTTAAAAAAAACGGAGGCTTAAATGAGGCTTACGCCTCGGTACAGCCTCGAGGCTACGCCTCGCCTTTTTGAGACAAAACGCCTCAATTCCCGAACTAGCCTTTTTAAACTTTGGTGACGTGAAGTAACTTAGAATTCATGTGGAGTGTGTTTCATTTGTAGTCATCATGCAGGTGCCACGATAGGACTTGTTGCCTCTTTTATTGATGTTGAGGACAGAGCTCCCAGTTCTCTTGAGAACCTTGTAAAGTTCTGTGAAGTTGGATATCTTGAGGTTCTGTAGGTAGGGGCAATAAGTACGTGCCATGCCTCAAGCTCTCGACTAAATGGGCATTTGTGATGGGGGCTCATGGCAGTCTTTTGCCACATCATGGAAGCAATGGACGTAGTCACCAAGACTTTCTTCTGCCTTGTTTTATTGATAGTCCCCAAGGTTGCTGAAGTTTATGTGCTCAACAAAGAAACTTCTCGTAGAAAATGTCAATCAGCTCCTTCCAATTGGTGATGAGTTGGGCAAGGTTGTTTTACCATGTTAAGTACAACCACTCAAAGACTTAGAGAACTCGTTAGCGCAAAGTTCCCAAGTCATGAGAAGCTCTTGAAGAACATCAATGAAACAACCAACCAGCACCCGGGCGAATCCATTGCCATCATATTGCGATAGGAAAATGACCTTTGACTTAGCTTTAGTGATCTGGTAGGTAATATGCATTTCAGGCCTTGGCACCTATCTTTTTTCGTCATTCTATTCCAAGATGTTTCTTAAGTCATAATCTTGTCGGTAGCTAGCAGCTCCACAAGCTCCCATAGGGTTGTTGAAGTTGTGGCAATAGAGGCTCTTCTATCACCTTGTCCACAATGGATGTATCATGTATGATGTACAATGGATGCGGATTACCCTTGGCGAAGACCTTTGAGGAAAGTCATTCCTCCTTTTGTGTTTGATAAGAGAAGAAGCCATTAAGGCTGGTAGAGATCCACTGACATCTTTGCTCACACCTGGCGTTGTTTGAGAACTGGGGAGCATAGAGGAGTTACTTGATTGGATTGATAACTCAAGCCACCTCCCTAGTGGAGTCACCAAACTGTAAATGATGGATAGGACAAGATAAGTCTGGAGGGAAGGAGAGAGAGAGAGAGATGGTTGTCCCTTGGAACTCAGGATGGTACTTGTTGCTTGTGTTACTGATACACCTATGTAGGGTCCACATGGATATGAGTTAAGGTCTGACTTTTGGTGAGAAAGTAAAGGTTTATCTGTTTTCTGTTGCATTCACTGCTCAGAAATCCCCATATTGAGGGCTAACCTAGTTATTTATGAGCCATGCTAGCTCCGTGGATCCTTAATCACCCATTCCTCCTGAAGTGAAAAGAGTGTGGTGGTAAAGATCTGGTTGCACATTGCAGAATGGATGCTAGGAAATAGCATGTACGTGTTAATATCTGCTGCATTCATGCAATTATTGTAATTTGAGTTTTTTTTTCCTTCATCTCTTAATGGAACATCATTCTTTATCAGCAGGAAGCTAAAAGGAAAGATACTTTAGGAACCAGATATCGAATCTTGCTTTACCATTGATGGCTTGCTTTTGTTTCAACTGTTTTTCAGTGGCAAGCATCTGACATGCCCTCAAATATTATTTTAGATTCTATCTCCAAACTCTACTTGATCTAATGTGATATGTAAATGCATATTTTATCCCCCAATCAATGCTCGTTCATTTGTAGTTCCACATATATGATAGTTCCCAATGCATGTTCTCGCAGGAGGCACGCTTATATGCGGAGGAGAATGGCCTTTTCTTCATGGAGACCTCTGCCAAAACTGCTATCAATGTGAATGACATATTCTATGAAATAGGTGTGTTTTGATTTCTCCTTATTGTTTAATTAGGGAAAGGGATATCATTGGTTATTAACATTGTCATTCTGGAATTGGGATCATAGAACTGTTTCTGTAGATGCTAAAATTGCATTTTCTATCTTGGCAATATTTATCACTTCTGGTTTGAAGGTGTGACTTATTCTGATTTTCTTCTTTCTTTTGATCAGATTATCTTGATCCATTGCATCAGATTATCTTGGTATCATGAGAATGATCAGAAAGGAGGCCTTAGTGAGCCTATGAATATATCTATCAAGTGATGTGAGATTTAGATGCAGAACACCTATAAAATATATGTGAGGAATATTGGATAGTCCTGGTGCTACCCATACAGTTGCTACACATTCTCATTAACCCAGACGATCCAGTTAGCGGGCCTTAGGGGGTAGTAATCCATGACCCAACCCAGCCAACCCTCCTGGTTTTCTTGTTAGGGTTGGTGGCTTCTTACCTGTGTGGTAGGGTTTTGGTTGACCATTTCAGCCTGGCTCAGGTTCAGGTGACCGCAGGTTCTGGGTTGACTCATCTCAACCCACTACTGTTTTGGGACTTCTCGTGGGTGTGTGCAAAAGGTGCAAAAGGGGAGTTGTCCAAATGGATGGACTCCCAACACATCCAAAAATAGTTCCAGATGTTTTGATGTCTGTCCGAATTCCAAAGATGGCCTTAGCCATCTTATAATAGACTTAATGATGTAGAGAGATCCTCACAGTCCACAATTGAAAGAAAGGTTTTTAGAGAGTAGTTAGGGTGTGCTTAAAGAAGTTGACTTGGGTTTGAGAGTCTAGGGATGGGATTTAGGCTATGTTTGTTTTTTACAAATGTGCGCGCATTAGCGCTTTTGTGCGTAACTTAGCCAAAAAATGTGTGTTTGTTTGCACTAATGTGCGCAACTCACAATGTGTACCAGGGCCCTCAATGTGCGCCAATGCGCGTGTTACAACACTCACCCCCCTTGAGAATCGGAACACGCACGAAATTACGTGTTACAACATATGCCGTTGTACCATAAGGTATACTTATGGTGCATCGCACGGTGCATCACATTATATTTAAAAAATGATTTTTACTATATTGTATAATATATATAATATATTATAATATTATAATATTCTATTTTATTATTATAATAATAATATAATATGATAATATTATATAATTAATATTATAATATTATTATATAATACATTATAATATTAATATTATATAATACATTATTATTAATAATATTATTATAATATTAATATAATACATTATTATTAATAATATATTATAATAATATTATATAATTCATTATAATATTAATATAATATTAATAATATTGATATTATAATAATATTATATATGATTATTATATAATAATATAATATAATATAATATTATGAATTTTATAATATTAATAAAATATTATTATATAATTTTATAATAATATTTTATTAATATTATAACATATTAATATAATACATTATTATTAATAATATATTATAATATTATTATAATGAAATAATTCATTATAATAATATCATTATAATATTAATATATTAATATATTAATATTAATATGATATTAATAATATTGATATTATAATAATATTATGTAATAATATAATATAATAAAATAATATTATATATGATTATCATATAATAATATGATATATTATTATAATTCTATATGTATATCTAGAAACGAAATGTCCAAATCGAGTCCACTTGGTAGTTCAAAAACGTCAATATACATTTTATATAATGTGATGCGATGCACTGAATCGGGCGCAACATGCACCGTTATTTGCGTAAACAAACACACATAATTTGTTTCGCGATTTATTGAATCCTTCCAAACGCCTAACATTCAAAGTCGCACGCGTTGAACATGCGCGGGTTCTGAAGCGCGCACCTCCTGAAACACACGTGAAAAAAAAACAAACGCAGCCTTCAGTGTTTTTTAGGCTGAATTTGGTTAAAAATAGTTTCAATATATAGGACGGGAACGAAATGGAAGACTAAAGAAGATCTACACAAATTTAGAGATTAAAGAGAATAGAAAGACAGACTTGTAAGAATCAGCACTTACAGGTTAGAAGAAATCTCCTCAAGGAATCAGTACACAAGAGAAGCCTCTTGTTTTGTAGATTCAGCATCACAACAGAGGAGTCAGTACCTTCCAGTTGAACACAAGCTTGAAGCCAAACAAAAAGAATTTCATTGGATCAAAAGTGAGCAGTTACATGCTTTAAATAAATGTCGGATAACGGTCCTTAGTATCTCCTTAGATTCAAACTTCTAATTGCTACGACTAGTTTCCAAAATCTTACCATCCAAAAGTCCTACTCAAGGTATTAAATTTTGATTTAGAGATATAATTCAGTAAGCCTGGAAAAGAAAATGTTTCATGGAGATATTTTGTTCAATGTGCAAATATTGCAATTTTTTGGAAATGATGGTAGTATTGTGGAATTTTTTGTTGGAACTTTGAGGAATGATATAACAAGTAAGCACACTCATTAGTCATTAAACTACCAAAATAAAGGTAATCAAATTACAACAAACAACCGTATTCGTTATACTAGCTCAGATATCTACGAGCTTGGCAGTTAAATAGCTATAATTATACATGAAAATGATTATATCATGTCACTTCAAGTACATAAAGTAAAATGAAGCTTATATATGACCTGAGGAAGTTATAACCCTATAGACATTTTGTCATGCTCCTTTCCATCCTGATCACGGCACTGATAAAAGTATTGTCCTATATAGCTACAGTACTAGGTCTATGAAATGATTTTAGCATGGTTCGAAGTACACGGTAACATTCATGGGTGATACCGAAATGTTTCGGAAATATCGTTTGGTTTCGGATGAAACTTTGTGAAAAAGAAACGAAGTGTTTGTGCAAATTTACACAAGAGATGAAGTATTGATCGGTTTTCGGACAAAACCAACCGAAACATATGCAGTTTCGTCCTATATCAAAACCGGAATGAAATGTTTCGGTGTCGGCTGAAACTTTGAACCATATTCTTTGGCTTGACTATGTACTCTGACCAGGCTAGAGTCTAGACCTTTTCTTTTGTTTATTCCAATGAATCATAGATCAAATGATTTATTTGATTCGTGATGTATTGCTTGTATTGGTGAGTATTGACACCCACTATTACCCCCTTCTAAGGGCTGGACAGCTAAAAATAGAATTATACAAGAAAATGGTTATTATCATGTCACTTTAAGTACATAATAGTAAAGGCTTACATATGACATTATGACCTGAGGTTATTATAACCCTATAGACCTTTGGCCCCCATTATTTCCATTCTGACCATGGCCGTAATAAAAGTGATGCCCCATATAACTACAATATTAGGCCTATGAAATGTTGTTATGGTATGCCCCGGCGTGGCTAGGAACTCTACCAGGCTACGCCTTTTTTTTTTCTTACTTTTTCTTTTTGTTCTAATGAATCATATAGATCAAATGATTTATCTGATTTGTGGTGTACTGCTTGTATTGTTGAGGATTAACACCCACTAATATTCCCATCCATTAAGTATTACATTCACTTTTTTTTTGTATATTTTCTTACTTTTTTCAAATCAACTACTAATATTTTAAGTAATTACAACATAAAAGGTCATAGTATTACCGATCAAAAAAAGGTCATAGTACATGCTAACATACTTTGAAAGTTAGAACAAATCAAATATGCATGCATTTGTTACACTATGCACCTACTTATTTCGACTAAAATGGTCAAAATATGTCGGTCGTAGTATGTCAAAAATATGCATCTACTTATTTATTATTTATTTTTTGATAAGTAGGTATGCATCTACTTATTCTATGAGTTAAAATAAAAGACTTTCCTAAATCTAAAGTGACTAAAATTTGAAACTAATGTAAAATTACTTGCTAGAAAATTAAAGAAAGTTCTAGAAAATGATTTTGTGCTTCTACTTAAAAACACTTGTAAACTAACCTAAAAAAATAGTTGCTGGAAATTTCTGGACAATAAATATTGTTACCTAAATATTCTGGACACTCGAAGTACTTTGGAATGGGCCACACATCTTGGCCTCTATTTACCTTCCTTTCTTCCTTTTTTGTGGTTTCCATTTGGGATAATGTTCCACACTACTTAAATAGAGTTTCTTCATTTTTGGCTATCGAAAAGAAAATGTTCTATTAGTGGACCCCATGCATGAAACTCTTAGACCAAAAATCAGTTTATTGTGTAATCTTAACTATCCAATAAATAGACTTCTTTCTAGTCTACTGCTTTATTTTTCTTTTTGGCTATGTAGAAGGAAATGATTGGTTGGATAGTTAGGATCATCTGATTCTACCTTTTTTCTTTTCTTTTCTATATTTGGTCTAGAAAATTTTCTAGATTTTTGGCTAATGATTGGACGTTCTAGATCTATCAGATTATGTAACACACACACACACGACGTTCACCTAGGCACCTATTAGTTTATTTTTGGTAGCTAACTTATTAGTTCATTAAATGTTCTGAGATATTTTCTACCAAAAAGGCACCTATTAGTTCTTTTTTTTTTTGGTAGCTAACCTATTAGTTCATTAAATGTTCTGAGATCTTTTCTACCAAATAAAACAATAGTTCATTAAATGTCTCTTCACGGTACTCAACCATAATTATTGGTTTCAAAAAAGCTTACCAGATATTGAAAAACAGCCGTAGTTAACTACTAATAACTTCCCATTCCATTAATTATATTTTCAATACAGCCCATTCATAATCACTAAATTACTTGCCATGCCATTTTTATCCATATTTTCAAAACAACCCTTTTTAACCACTTAATTTCTTCCTATGTAATTTGTCCCATATACATCTTGATAATTTGAATGTTAATCACATCCAAACTGCCCTTTGGGTTGAAACTTTCTTATTTTGCCACTTCTTCCAAAAAGCCTTACAATCATTCACATGCAACGCATGTGTGGCCCACTAGTATATATATATACGCAGAGTCATATACCCTCCAAAGTTGAAAACACACATACACACAATAAATATTTCTACTACATTCACAAAAGATACATGCTCAAACATACTCATAAGTATATTTACGTTTACCGATGTTAATGTTGGCAGTAAATAATTAAAAGTACTGATGATACCATCCGTGTTGTATAAATCCAAATCCGATTGAAACTTGTTCGAGTCCAAGTTGAATTTTTGTTCCGTGATACGAAATAAGGCTGTAAACATGATACTCCCAACCTTATCTTCTATTGGTCATATCAGATTGCTATTGTCCAAGTCAGTATGAGTCAGTGACCAGTCACAATCATTTCTTTATGCAAAGTGATGCAAAAAGAGTTGTTATTGGTTCAAATTCTTATTTGTGCTGAATTTAGTGTCTGATAGTGAGGTTTTAGTCCATGTGTTCATTTCATTGTGAATGTCAATTGTGCTGAAAAATGCTTTGAAGAAAGCAAAGACGATGTATGACTGGGATTAAAAATGACAAAGTGGATTTTGTTACGAGGGAATTTACCAATGTGTAATTAGAAAGCAAATGGTGGGTATTTTTAGTAATTTTTGTTTGAACTTGGAAAAAATTAAGTTTTGGTTAACACTAAGGGATGGGCAGAACATACATGGGATACTTAGGATGATAATGTCTACGTGTATATAATCATTTTTCTTCCCATTAAATGAGTTAATAATCCCAATTGATTTCATATCCAATTCCTGTTTCTTGTAAGGTCTGAGCTATACACATCATGAACTTATTAACACGAGTTTTATGAATCATTAGTACACATTTTGACTAAATGATGCATACATAAACTGTTTTTTAGAGTCTTCTGTATTCTTTTTTGGTTACCTATTTATTTGGTAGTTGTTTCAACTTTCAATAGCTTATAGATTTTTGTGCTTGTCATGATCCAACCATACTCCCTTTTGTAGTTTTTGACTTGAGATCTATTTTTTGGTGCAAGCAGCAAGGAAGTTGCCTCGGGCTCAGCCTTCCCAAAATCCAACAGGGATGGTTCTCGTGGACAGACCGGCAGAAAGATCTACTGCAACATGCTGTTCCTAAGTATGCCCTTGCTTTCATCTTCCTTGGATCCTTTATTTTTTTGGCATAATTCCACTGAACCGCTCAATTTTCACTAAATTCCAAGGAAATAAAATTTGATTTCGAGGTTTATTTTGACAAGATTGGGAATAACTAGTGTCGAAATAATACATTTTATCATGGTGTTGATGGAAATAAAGTGGAAATGATGAAAATATTGTAGAAATTTTTGTGGAAAGTTCAAGAAATGACAAAACAAGTTCAAAAACGCTCAAAAACATAATATACAACCATATGTGGAAATGAATGACCATAACGGTCTGTAATATACTGAGGTAGGTATTTGATAGACAAACAACTAAAAAACAGCAATAGTGGCAAATGAAAATGATTATAATCATCAAATAATCTCAATTTAAGTTCATTACATCCAATATATCTTCAAATATATAAGTATACAAAGTAGAAAGGTCAAAACAACATAAGCCTTTGGCTACCATCATCCCCATTGTGGCCAGGACCCTAATAATACTGGTGCCAAATGTAATTACATGTAAATTACTGGTGTTAAGTTATGCAACATATAATTAATTTTGCGTAACTATGGTTGTGTAGGGTGAAAACCAAAGAATTTGGGTTTCATCAAATGAAGGGAATGCATTGCCTGTTATACTAGTGATTGGAGTGCAGAAATATGCAAGTTCATTATAATGAGACTAGTAGCTAAATAGGGTAAACTTAGGCATTCTCCTGAAAATTTTCTCTTCTGGAGGGAATGCAGTGGCGTTTAATAGCCTGTTACAACTAGTAATTGGAGTGCAGAGATAATAAGTTCATTACTTCATTATGATATGACTGCGGCATAATAGGGTGTATTACCAGAAAATTTTCTCTTCTGGTACATAGTGAGTATTTCTTAGAGAGTCCTCTAGAGGGTGTAAAACTTATTTGGCTATGCAACCTTCATTTCTCTTGGAATCCAACTCTTCTCTACATGACACCTTTAATCGTTTCCACTAAATAATCGTAGGCTTTTGGAACTTTTTATGGTGTCTCTTGTGGTGACCGCTAAATAGCCAGTTACTTTAAATCTGTGCATGTGAAACCCATGCTTTTAGCATCCTGGAATGCATGTATTTATGGTTTGGACCATATAAATGAAGTACATTGGACAACTTGATTGAGCCGTTTGGTAAAATGTTATTTAAGAACATTCGATACATGAATGTAATGTTGGGATGTGGAACAAAGCACACATACCGGTCATTTGATATGTACCATTTAGGGTGGGACAGAGAATAGTGGGGACCTGTCTCTTGCAGTACAGTGCAGCATTCCGTTCTATATTGTGCAGAGTCGGTGTGGTGATGGCCACAGCCGTGACTGGTTTATGTATGGACCTGGTCTGTATTAATGTCATGTTTTTTTGTTTGTACTGGGCAGGTTTATAACAATTAATAATGACTCTTCAATTGGATTAGAGAAGGGTGGTGATAAGTGTCAGGAAGATTGTGTGATGGTCATGGGGATGATTTGAAGAGCAAATATATAGATACAGGTGGGTCCCTACCTGTTTGTAAGACTTTCTCAATGTTGATCCTGAACCCTGTAAATGACAGCGGTATTGCGTGTGCATCTACCATACTTGATATTAAAAACATTGTGGTGTAATTCAAATTTCTCTCTCTCGCTCTCTCTCTCTATCTCGTGTAATTAAAACCACTGCTTTTAACTGTTTTGATCAAGAGCTACAACTTGGACGGCTCAAAAAGGTTGATTTATGTGGTTGCCCAACCTTATGGACGTTTGGTCATGTTTTAAAAATTGATGTTAATCTTCTGGCCTTTTATTTTCCGACTTGGATGCGACTGATGTGACCATCAAATTAAACTGTTACTTTAGGTCAACTTTTTATATGGTTACTAATGCCAGAATGGACTGATTTTTTGGGCACAATGATCATCATGGCAAGGACAATTCGATATATTCTTATGGGTCAAGTTCCAAAAATAACACGCCTTTGTGGGGCCCACAGAGAGATGAGTTGATGGCTAATTTTCTGTTCAGGATGATTTCTCACCACGAGATCGTCCTCGCAAAAAATCAGCTTGTTTTCGACTTTTCAGCCCTATGATTAAATGGGTTATAAGTTGGAAAAATGTGAACCAACCATTTCATTGTAAATTTTAAATCCACATTTGATGGGTTAGAAGTTTCAGAATGGGCTGATTTTTGTGAATATAGTCTCCTTACCATGGAGATCATTTTCACTAAAATCAGACCTTAACTCATCTCTATTCCATGGAGATCATTTTCACTAAAATCAGACCTTATCTCTATGTTGTGCATAAGAATAACGAGATTATATATAGGGTCAGGATTGGGGGACAACATTTTTGGTGCACCCACATGGAAGATGAATCAATAGCTGATTTTTGGTGAGGATGATCTCCTCACCATATAGATCACCCCTACAAAAAATCAGCATATTCTGAAATTTCTAACCCCATCAAATGTGGTTTTCAAGTCAACAATAAAAATAGACACTCCATAATTCTTCATCTTATAAACCGGTCTACAAATATTAGATTGATTTGAATTTCTGTGAGGATGATCTCCTCACCATAAAGACCATCCTCGCCAAAAATCATCCCATTCCAAAACTTCTAATTGAAAGTTGTGACTAATATTTTGACTAATGAATGTGATTCTTCCCAACATGTATCAACCTCACGATTCCAACATTTGTAGACTTAGGCAAAGTGGATTGCAAGTTGAAAAATTACACCCATTTTTTACATCCAATTCTTACACCCAAATGGTAAGGCTTGAATGGAGATCATGTTGGACAATCTAACCATACATTGAGTTATCATTGCCATGATGATCATTATCACCAAAAATCAGTCCATGTCAACATTGCTAACCATAAAGTCATTTTTCATAAGGCTAGGAATGTCGAAATGGATGATTTTTGTGAGGATGGTCCATCATAGTATTGACATCTCTCACAGTTTATGAAATGACATATTGGTCATGGGGCCCACATGCAGATGAATTAATGGGTGATTTTTGTTGATGCCGATTTCACCATGGAGATTGATTTTTTTTTTTTTTTTTTTGGCGAGGATGATCTATATGGTGAGAAGATGATGCTCATTATAACTCACCTTTAACTCATCTCCATGTGGTATGTGGGTCACATGACCATGTGAGTGTTACTCAACACTGACATCTGAGCCCACCGACCACGTGGATGTCAATCCCACCCTTTGGTAGACATTCATAAAAAAAAATCAGCTTGTTTGATGATTTTCAGCCGTTGATTTTAGTACCGAAAAAATGGTTGAATCCAACGGCTAGAATCATACCTTAAAAAGTACTAAAATCTAATGGCTAGAGATTACCAATCATGGTGATTTCTGCTGTGTATATCCACCAAGGGGGGGTGGGCTAAAATCCATGTGGTGAGTGGGCCCATATGGCATCGATGAGTAACAAAAATGGTGCTAGCTGACTCCAAAAGCGTCAGCTACGTCATGTTACATCGCGAACCTTTAAAGTAGGAGGAAGGAGATAATGCTTTCTGTGAGAGGATCTTCAAATATTTAGATAGTATTGAGCATATCTTCACCCAAAATCATTTTTTGACTTATCCCAAATCTGGAGCCCTTGCTTGGGGCCCCACAAATTGAGCCAAATGATGGGCTTCAGGCTTGGACCGAACAGCGGGCACAGGTTTTGGCCCATACGACGAGTCTTGGACTTGGGCCTATTAATGGGCTTTAGGTTTGAATTTTCCAAAAGTACAAAGGTCTCAAAGTAGACTGAACCATGCAATTTCGATGAATAGCGATGGCTCAAGTTCATGGCAAATTCAATAGCCTGAAAATATCTTCAGATGAACTGAGGTTTTAATTCTCCGAGCTCTCTTTCCAACGATATATGATTCATCTCAATTGGACATCATTTTGCATGGGTTCATGGCCACGGACGTCTCTACCATAAGGCCAATAATGTGGTCGCCTTAGGCCCCAGGTGCAAGAACGCCCTAGCCCTCTAATCACATGGATGTTTAGCCCACCCCTTGTTGGATATACAAACCAAAAATTAACCCGATTGGTTATCTCTAGCCATAGATTTTAGTATTTTTTGGGATTGATTATGCCCATTGAATTCAAGCACAGTTTTTTGAGTAGTAAATTCAATGGTTAGAAATCATCAATTAAGCTGATTTTTAGTGTTTATCCACCAATAGGTGGGTTGAACATCCACATAGTCATTAGGCCCAAAAAAGATCAATGTAGGGCCTCGAGAGTCCTCGGACTGCAACGGGAGTCCTTTGCATCTAATTTTTTTCCGTAGCTTTTGATTATCATGAATAGTTGTTAAATTAAATTTTCTACTATATAGTTAAAATTTTGTTACTATATATATATGTGTGTATTTCTTACACGTGAATTATAGTATACATAATTGTATTTTGGGTATTACATATATGGAATGACTAAACCGAATAGTACTCGTTCGGTCCCGTATTTCTTACACTGTCCTTTCCGTATTCCATATGCACCGTCCTTTTCCGTATGCCGAATTGTTAACTAGAGGTATATACATACCAAATTTTTGGTCTCGTATTCCTTATATTGGGTGGCATTATTTGCACACACCATTTCCATAATGACACACACCTCTTGGTATGGAATGGTGTGTGCAAATAAGTTGCACTAAAAAAAAAATCCCATGAGAGAGAGAGAGAGAGAGAGAGAGAGAGGAAGAAGAAGAAGAAGAAGAAGAGGAGGAGAGGAGGAGGAGGCCTGCCGCCAACGTCAGGTACATCTCCACACCTCCCCCCTCTCCCCTCCTCTCTCTCTCTCTCTAGGTGCCCAGCAGTCGGCAGCCCAAAACTGAGAGAGGGAGAGGGAGAAAGACCGAGAGAGAGAGAGAGAGAGAGACGTACCTAGCAGTGGCGGCGGAAGTCCTCCTCCTCTTCCTCTCTCTCTTTCTCTCTCTCTCTCTCCCTCTCCCTTAAAAAAATCACGCATGTTAGCAAGCCAAGGTTGACATGGCTTTATCTATGTTGGCAGTGGTGGTGGTGTAGTGGTAGCGGCGGTGGTGGAAGAAGAAGGCGATGGTGGAGGTGCAGTTGTGGTGGTGAAGAAGGAGACGACGATGGTGGTAGATTCCTCTTCTTCGTCCGTTTTATTTTTATTCTTTTTGTAACTTACAGTGTGTAGATTAGAGGTATGTGTAGGTATGGAAATGGTGTGTGCAACTAATGCCACCCATTATATTTGACTCAAATGACTAAACCGAATAGTAACCTATGATCAAATCAGGCCAAAAATCCACCCATCAAGCTGATATTTTGTATGTAGGTCCACCAAGAGCAATACTTGCCCGACCACCCGCTACCTGACCACCTGTCTACAAGCCACGTGAAATTTATTAGAGGACACTGACCGTATAGATGTTTGACCAATCTGTAAGTAGACCTACAACCAAAAATCAGCCTGATTAGTGATTTCAAAACCGTTGGATCTTTGTACGGAAATAATGGTAAATTATGGTAAATAGTGCTCAAATTCCTAAGGCTAAGATCAACCAACGAAAATGACTTCAACTAACGATTAGAAATCACTGATCAAGTTGATTTTGGGTTGTAGGTCCACCTAGGGATTGGCCAAACATCTATACGGTCAGTGTCCTCTAATAAATTTCCACGTGGCCAAACATCTATACGGTCGGGCAAGTCTTGCTCGTCCACCAAGAGGTGACCCGAACATCCACGCGCCAGTTGGCCCACTAGAGCGCCACGTATCATTTTGGAGGGGCGACTTTAGCAAACTTTGCACTGAAAGTGAAGTTAGATTCATTTGAGGTGGGCCCCACCCTTTCTCTCTCGGTTTTAAAACAACGTTGTAACGGCTACTAGCCTACTTCTCTTTCAATTTCAATTCAAACTTCAGAGTTCAAACGCAAAAGGGTGTGATTTCTCGACCAAAACCCCGAATCCTCAGAGAAATCTCTCTCTCTCTCTCAGTTCCATTTCTAGGGTTTCCTGGCTTCGAATTCTTTCTCTCCCGATATTGTGCTCCATTACAGATCTTTGATTTCTAGGGTTTCTACGCTTGTTCTTCTTGATTTCTAGGGTTTCGAGGATTTTGATCATCTTGAAGAAACGAAGCGGAACTTCTAGTTTAGGTTCGAGATTGGCAATGGATCTTTCTCAAGAACTTGATAATTACATCAAAGAATCGATCGAGTACTCCTTAGGTCTCCCTGTTTCTGCAAAGACCTTGGAGTTAAAGCTTCAAGCGTCCGAAGAAGCACGGAAACGTCTCCAGGATCAATACTTCCTTCTGCATGCTCGATTGAAGGAGAAAGACGAAATGATTGAGCGAGCTAGGGTTTGTGGTTAACTTTTCTTGTAATTTCGTCATTCTTTTTTATTTTTATTTGTTCTGTTTTTCTTTTTTTCCTTTCTTTTTTTGATTATTTGATCTTCTTTGATGTCTAGTCTGAAGCTACTATGAATGCGCAAGCTTTGAAAAAATTCGTTGAGGAGAATCAGAAATTGGCGCTCGAGTGCGCCAACCTTCTGACTCAATGTTCAAGGTGGGAGAAGGAGTGCTCACTGTACGACCACGACCGAGAGGCGTTGATGGAGTTTGGGAACGAAGCCGATGAACGGGCCAAGGAGGCTGAGATCCGTGTTCTTGAAACCGAGGATGAGTTGAGAAGACTAACTGAAGAACTGCAGTTTTACAAAGATGAACGCGAAATGCATATGGTAAATTTTTTTCCTGATTCCAGCAATTTTTTATTTTTAATCTTTTAATTTTTATTTTTTTAATGGGGTGTCTCTGAGATTTGCTGGCAGGCTAATGAAACTAAGGCGACTGAAGAGTTGCAACTGCTGAGGGAGAGGATCAATGAGCTTGATCGATATGACGGGTATGGATCACACTTGCATTATCCTTGTGTGAATTTACTTCTCTCTTTCGTTCTTGCACGGGAACGTGCTTAATCTATTCATCCTGTACTATAAACAGGGTGCAAGGATTCAATGATAATCATCTTGCTTGTAGCCAATGTTCTTGGTCGAAGATGGAGAGCCAAAAACAACAGCCACATATATTAGTTTCCACATCCGTGAGTGCTAAACTCAGAAACCGGTTCATGTTACTTTCTTTCTATGAAAAGGAGCTTTGATACTTATGAATGAAGTAAAATCTTATTTACATTTACTTATTATTGGTATACGTAATTTACTTTTGGTGATGTAGTTAGTAAAATCATGGTTTAAAAAGGCTTTCTGTGGCTACGCCTCGAGGCTCGCCCTGCCTCGAGGCTCTAAGAAACAGCCTCGAGGCTATCGCCTCAGTGGTCATTTCTGAGGCTTAAGCCTCAATCCACTGAGTCTATAGCCTCGAGGTGCACATGAGGCTATAGCCTCACTTTTACATGTTAAAACCCGAAACCCCCGAAACCGTAACCATTTATTTTTTAATTTTTTAACTCCTTCTTCCAAAATACCCTTCCGATAATCTTTTATGATAAAAATGACCTAAAAGGTCTTATTTTGTTCTCTAAAACCTTTTATTTTGTAAGAAATCCTAAATCTAAGTTTTCATCCCTAATTATCTCCACGTGAAAAAATTATCATAGATTTGATTCCGTCGCTTCCTACGGTTTTCATGTGAGGAACCTCACCAAACTCAAGTAAGAAATCAAAGCATTATAGACTTACTCGACTATTTTCCTAGTTCTATCTTTGTTAGTATTACTTATCAAAAAGAAGTTATTTTGTTAGTATTGATATTTTGTAAGTAGATTTAGCTTATTAATTATTTAGATTTAGTAATTTAGTTATGTGATTTATGTTTTTAAGATTTGATATCAACATCAGGCTTTCAGTCTGAGTGCCCAACAGTGTCACTCCTAAGGTAAAAGCTATAGCCTCAGTAATTTTTATGCTTATATAAGTTATTTTTTCACATGGTATGCTATTTCTAATTTTTCTAGAATTGATTTTACTTTTTTTAGAATTTTTCAAGTTTTTTTTACCGCCTTTTGGAGGCAAAACACCTCTGTACCTGAACTAGCCTTTTAAAACCCTGAGTAAGATAATCTGTGTTATCAAGGAATTGGATCCTTTTTTGTCAATTAACATAAAAGATGCTTGGATAATTTGGTATTAGATAGGATTTGTTATTAGATAATTCTCTAAATGGAGTTAATTACATTTAGTTATTGGTATTTGCTAATTCTAGTGACTTGCTAAAATATTGTTTTATTAGTGTTGGATAGAATGGATCAATTGACGTACCATGCTCATTTCTCTGATATGTGTCTTTGAACTTGAGGGAGGGATTCTTTCACAAATTTGATAAGTCAGATTTTTAACCTCCAAAATCCACGCTTCTTGCTATTTCTATCAAAAGTTTCTTCTTGAGATTACATTCATCTACAATTCCTCGACTCATTTCGAATCGGTGTTGTCCTTGAAAATTTTCTTACTTTAACATTCACCCTATCAGTTCTGTTTTAAAAGGCCATATCATGTCCTTGTTTGCAATCCTTATATTTGCATTTGGTCTTTAATTTTATAAGATGTACATGTGTTTTCCTTGACGGTCAGTCTTGAAAATACCCTACATGAGTTTTTGTTTGCTATAACAAAAGATTTGAATTATCCTAGAACTGATAAATTTTCATCACTCTTCAATGACATCTTTTGTAACATGGTTATTAGTGGAACATATAAATTTGGACTCTTGCATAAGCTACAATTTGGGAGATACATAAACCCTTAGAGTAATAACTCGGATAATAATAGTAATTCGTCTTTTCATTTGGAAGGGACAAACATGATTCACTGAACAGCTCGGCATTTGATAGTTCTGGTTCAAAAGAAGATTTCAAAGTGGAGAAGTCTACCAAAACAGACGATACCTTTTGATTTTTGTTTGCACAATGCCCTTCAAACCATCAGCATCCATTTTCTTACAGTACCCATACAAAGCAAAGCAAAACAACAATGTCATTAACAATTACAACTGAGTTTACCAGTTCAGCTGGCAGTTCTTCTTTGTTATCTGGACCTAGTCCCCTAATGTGTTCCAATACAATATTTGTAAAGGGCTAAATGTTTTTCCAGCAACCCCGCTGACTTGACCCACATCCTCTCTCTTTGCCTTGGATGGTTGGTTACTCAGTACAGGCTTATTTAGATTTCAAAAGAAGTTCTTTATCAACTGTTCCTTAGAAAATAGCATACCTGATGCAACAGTCTGTCACTTAATCCCAGGTTTTCCCTGATGGTACACACGATGTGGCGTCCTTAGGTGATGCTTATAATGAGCTTCCAGCATCCGTTGCAATTTCTCCGAACTTAAATTTCTTTAGGTGAAATAAATTAGAAAAAAATGTTCCAAGAAAGGAGATGTGAAGTAATTGCATTTGTGATGTGGTCATGAAAATGCTTACATTTCTTAACTAATCCATGAAGTCATTTATTTAATTAAAGAAAAGGCCACATGATCCCTAAAGAAGGTTCTACTTGCAAATACAAAATTTACATTGATTTAACAATAATGTGTATGTACAAAATGCTCACTTTTCACTTTGCGGTTTTCTTGGTTTTGAGTCTTGTTTACACAAGTTTTTAATATCTACAAAAGTAAAAAAGGAACTACACGAAGTGCCAGAAATTTGACTCTGCTATTGGATGGACCCCATGAAGGAGATTTCTTTGGCCCAAACTAGAATCAAGCCTTAAAAGTGCTAAAATCTAGTGGCTAGAGATTACCAATCAGGGTAATTTTTGGTTTGTATAGCCATCAAGGGGTGGGCTAAACATCCATCTGGTCAGTGGGCCCAGAGGGCAGCGGTGAGTAACAAAAAATCACTAAAGCTCACTCCTTTGGCGTGGGGGCTACCTCGTTACATCTTCTCTATTCTATGACTCATGGGGTACTAGTAGGAGGATTAAGTAATAACTGGCGAGTATTCTTATCTTATGTATGTATATATAAGTTTAACATATTACACTCCTGTTTCTTCCTTTTTCTTTCGATGAATCTTACTATTTGATGGCAAGTAGAACTCCATTGAACCATAAATTTGGCTTTAAGTAGGAAACTAATTAGCTGCATATCTCCACCTTTTCTTTATTCACTCTTCCCACCTTTTCTTTGTAATTTGCTCTAAGCTTTGAAGTATAGGTTGCCAAAATACCTCTAGTTTTTTAAACTTCTGAATTAATTGTTGACAATGAGCACGTTGGAGCAACCAATGTACTCTCTATGATTATCATAAGCTGTGACCAAAGCTATGGTTTCTTCTAAGACTAAAAAGACAATTATATTATGATGTTTGAATTTCTAAATTCACAAGAAAGTGTTTCTGGACCCTCTTTAACATAACTTAATGTAGTTGTTATGTTAGTCAGACGGTGTTCTCTCACAACCTGAAAACTGTGGGTTGTTCCCAGCTTATTTGATCCACTGAGAAGGAAATGACAACTTATCATGTTCGATGGCCAATTTCTTATTCTCCTTGCAACATGCTTAGTTTGGTAATATAACTTCTCAAACGAAAGATTAAGAACAGAGTATTTAGGTATTTATGATTGACGAAGCTGACTTTTAATTATTAGCTGCGTAAAGTAATCAAATATCCATAACTTAAGGAGATTAATGTTACAGTGTTTTCCTATTCATGATTTATGAACTTGCTTCTTAATCAATAATAGGTTACGGTATTTCAATTTCTGCAGAATTTATTTTTGTCTTCTTTTTTCTTTCCTCTACATTTGCTTGTTCTTTCTCTTTCTAAAGAAATAAATACCAAATGGACCAAATCTACCCCAATGATTTTTAAGAAACAGATAGTTTGTTTTGACACCAATTAAATTGAGAAAAGGCTAACAAACATAAATCTTTGTTGTTTTAAAGGATGATTCATCTGCAGTTGGCCCAACTTTGGAAGGACATTTGCTTGATTCAGTGATAGCTTCGATGATTGACAAAGATGAAGTTGCGGCAAATGCACGTGCTTTCTTAGAGGCAAATAGTGGAGTTGAATCATGTAAGAGGCTGCTTAAAATGTGGGAACGGTGAGGTTCTTCTTGTTGCTGTTATCCGGGTCTTCTTTTATTAATATTATTGAGGAAATTATTTGGGTTAGCTGAGGTTGGAACTGACTTCAGTCTTGCCCACATAAGTCATAACCGCTAGGCACAAGGTCCACTTCCACGATCACAATATGCAGTTTTGCAATTGAGGCTCAAATATTCCCAAAAGTTTACAACCTTACCTATAGTGAAGGGTTAAAATATTTGAACCAGTATCAGAATATATCTGTACTCCCCCACCACCAAGCTAGAAATATTGTTGCTTACTTTTTGTATCAAGTAAATATTAGTACGATCTGTAATTTTTTGGTTGAAAAGAATGAAAAACTTTGGTTGAAAAGAATTAAAAACTAATAATAATTAGAGATACAAGTAAATATGGCACACACAAATGTGATTAATACAATACATTTCCATGGTTCCATACCACACATCCAAAATCCAATATCTATTATACTTAGAAATATTTAAGCCATGCTTCTAGTGCCATGTAAAATGTGTTACTAGGAGTGAAAATTGGTTTCTCACTATCTTTCAGCTTGACTCCATGCTTATCATACCAAAATGGAAATGATTGTATTAATTATATTTTCATTGCATGACTGTGCAATAATCTTCTGAGGATGGTCAGTTCAATTGGACAGCACCTCGTCTCGCAATTGAGGTTGCGAATTTGATCTCATCTGACCTGTCAAAATAGAAAATAGAAAAAGAAAGGAAATCTCACTTTCTCCATTCTGTTTTCATTGTTGTAGCCTGAGGCTGTCAACTCGAAGTGTTTTAGCATTGGCTGCCGAAGTCAAAATACTGGAGAACGACAAGGACCATCTAAGGATTAACCTTAACAGAGCTGAAGAGGAGGTAGGAATAGCAAAACTTTTTTGTGTTTCTCCAGGGTTCATATCATTCTAGTCATAATCATCTGATATTTTATTTTTATGTTTTAGGTGAAAGTGTTGTTTGAAGAAAATAATATCTTGGATGAGGAAAATAAAAGGTTGTTGAGGCAGTGGAACAGAGAAAGGCATCACCAAGGATCAGGTGGCAAACATACCACCAGCGCTTCAGCAAAGGTGAGAGAAAATAATATATAATGAATCTTTATCAAATTGCGCATCACATTCGTAGCACGTTACTACTGGGTAATCATATAATATGCTTGGTTACATACCATGCAAATCAGATTTTACCAAAGATAAAGAGACAGATACAGACACGAATACTTGTTTGGCGCTAGACATGACGAACTTTGAAAGATCTTCATGTTCAATATCGGGAATCCTGCATTACAGGCTATTTAATGAGTGGGCTACCTGTCCAAAATCATACAGATTGCACAATTCTCCTAACCTTGTTATTATCTTTTTCTTATATTATATATTTTAATTGTCCAAGTTTGATCTCTTATATGGTGGACTATGATACCCAGATACTTCAAAATGGGTGCCGTATCCATGTCATATCAGTAGTTTTGCCCTGCTAGCCAATTTGACTGGAGTCATGAAATGGTTGTTTTGGGTTCCAATAACCAAAGGGTGGTAATGGGTTGGGCTCAGCATGACTTATGGCTATTCCAATAGAAGTTCAACTGGAACTGAACTGATGAGTAATCGGGTTCTATTTGGTCAACCTGAACCCAATGCGAGTCCAGCAAGATCGAAACAGAACCAGTTTGGTTGGGTCAGGTTTCCAGGTTGATCTGACCCACTGATTTGGCATGCGTTGGGGTTGAACTGAAACCTGGGACGGCACAGACTGGGTTTAATGGGTCAACTGAATCTACCTGAAACTGGTATAAACTGGTTTGGTTGGGTTGGGGTTACAAGGTGCCGCCCCGCCGAACCTCTGGGGTCCCATGAATTTCTTACTTTCGTCCAAGATGGTAACTTCTAACACTAGTATATTTGAATTTCATACTTCAAGTTTGATTTATTTTACATGCTTTTCATGCAGCGCAACAAGAGAAAATCAAGCCCCAAGACAAGTTCGATTGAAAGGATGATTGATTTTAATGGTTCTGATTCGTCAAGACAGCCTCTGTCTCCTCTGCAGCACAACTCTCCAGATTCCAGAATGCACAAGAAGTAAAGAGAAACTCTGAGGGAGTTATTGCCAGTTCTGATTTTTCTTTTTCTTGTATCAATGGTGGTGTTACTGCTCTTGGTAACCAAGATGAGCAACAGTTCGGTTTATTGGATTTTGTGTTTGCATCATTTTAAGACTTCATTTCCTTTGTTTGTGTAGATCAGGAATCACCCTTTTTTCTTTTGTTTTCTTTTACTTTTTGCCCGAATTTTTCGAATGACAAATCTGAATGTCATTCTAAATTATACTCGGAACTTTTGCCGTATACTGAGTGACTACGGCCCAACCAACGCAACCCGTACCGTCGTCAATTACAATGAATAATTTTGGATCAGACCTCACACCATTGAATGTTAATGCTATCCGCAACTCCAATAGTAGCAGTGTATTTTTGCATTCGCACGAAAATATGGGACCTCATTGATAAGCTGATAAGATCATTGAATCTTAGGAGGTGAATACCAAGAGCCTGTCATATTCTTACTATGAACAGAGATGGCGCGGCACTAGCTTGATTGGTTCCACAGCTCCATAGAAAAATTTTCTCTTCAGATTTGCCACATATATTCCAATTTCGCTAGATTGCCCTTTCAATTCATGTGGGCCCCCACTCCCAATGCATTGGTGGCGTACTTCTAAATTAGAGATAAGATCATCGTGTGAACATTCTTGTGTTTCTTTTGACTACCTTGCATCAATTGGTCAAAAGTTTTGTGCAAGATAATGAAATTATCAATCATTATTAAAATACCTTTAATATATTTGATTAATTTGGCCCCTAAAACGAAGGTTTAAAAGCAATCTTATAACCATGGTTTTAATAACGGCCGTTTAAATGGTTTTAACGGCCATTTAAACGGTAACGCCCCAAGCCCGTTTCCATTAAAGCCGTTTAAACGCGTTTTGACGCTTTAAATTAAACGGCCATTTTTTTTATTTTAACGGCTGTTAAACCGTTAAATTTTGAATTTCTTTTTGAAAAAAAAATGGCCGTTAAATTTCTGTTTTTTTTTTATTTTTTATTTTTTCGAAATTTTCAATTTTCAAAATTTGAATTTCAGCACCATTTTTTTCGTTAAAACCGTTAAAATCCATTTTTACGCCCCCAGTCCGTTACACCGTTAAAATGGCCTCCTTTAAACCTTGCTTATAACCATGGTTTAAAATAACGTTGTAACGACCGTTATAATGGTAACACCCCAACCCCGTTATGTTATTGAGAAATTAAATGAATGAAAAAAAACAACAATTTTTTCTCAATTATCCGTTATTCTACCGTTATCGAGGTTATTTTGAAAAAAAAAATAGCTGCCCTTCGAAGTCGAAGAAAAAAAAAGAAAAAGAAAATTAAGGATGAACGAATCACATCTAGGCCACTATTGGGTGCTTGATGATCTGGTCTAAACAAAATGCCAGCAACCTAAACAGTTTTCTTTTGTCATCAAAAGTGTTCCTTTAATCTACTTTATATCTTTGAGACGACAATCTTTCTTTTTCTTGTTCTAATTTTCAAAAAGTAGAATACGATGTTCTTGCAAAATATAATTTTGTGTTGTGTTCTTCATCATATATGGTACACATGGCCAACCCACATTTCAGTCTTGAGTCGTACTGATCGGCGAATCACTGGGTTTCCTTCTGATGGGCCATAACCCGGATATTTTATATATATCGGTCAATCTTAACCGCCCGATCTAGACAGCTCGCGAATATATTAATTATTACGATCATCTTTAGTTGAATGGGCGGAAATAAATGAAGCAAATACAGAAAGTAAGAAAAACAATGGTCGGCGCGCAAAGAGTTTTTGACAGATTAAATTTATTGATTTTCAATTAAAAGTAGATAAGCAGCACCAGTGCTGAATTAATTAAATAAGCACTTTTTTTTTTTCAATTTATTCCACAATTCTTCTCATCAGTGGGAATTGCTTTTCTTGAAGTTGGCAGCTAGCAGAGGTAGCGGGGAAAAAGTTTTCATATATTTAACGGAAAATTACAGAAAAGAAAATAAATTTTAATCCATTTACAAAAAAAAATACAAGTTTTCGCAAATCCCAAAAAAGAAAACGAAACGAAGGGCGTTTCGTCTGATGTCAGTCGCATCAGTCACCGCCCTGACTAACGAATGACTGATGGGCTGACACGCCTGACAAACGCCCTTTAAAAGGGCGTTTATTCCTGATAAATGGTTTTTTAAAAAACGTTTTCCTTAAAAAAATGCCCTTTCAAAGGGCGTCTGTCAGGCGACGACTTTAAGTCGCTTTCATTCTCTCTCCCGCCTTCCCGCCTTCTCCTGCCTCTCCTCTTTGGCTCCTCTGTTTCTTCCGGCGATTTCTCCCTCTCCCTCCGGCGGTCTCCTCGCGCCTCCTTGCTCCGATCAAAGCGGCGAACAATCAGGTATGTATTTTTTTTTTTTTTTTTTAGTTTTTTTTTTGTTTGGTGGGGCTTGGGGGACCCCCATTTTGGCCTACACAGTAAAAATCGACGGCCCATAATTCCTCAACTTCTAAACCAGTATACGAATATCGGTATGATTTGAATTTTTGTGAGGATGATCTCTACGGTGAGGAGATCATCCTCACCAAAAATCAGCCATTGATTCATCTTCTGGGTACGCCAAAATGGGCGTAAAAATTCGGGTTCCATGTTATTTTGGGCTCTGGCTCCGGTGTTACAGGACACAATAGTAGCCACGTGGCATATTCTTAGAGGACTCTGACCGTATGGATGTTTGGCCAATCCCTAAGTGGACCTACAAATGAAAACTCAGCCTGATTAGTGATTTATAGGCGTTGGATTAGACTTATTTTCATGGGTTGATCTCAACTGTGAGAATTTTGGAGGTGGCATTTTTGGTAGTCACCACCGTCATCTGGGCTCACAGACCGCATGGATGTTTAGCCCACTCCTTAATAGACATTCATACAAAATATCAACTTGTTTAATGATTTTTAGCCGTTGATTTTAGTTCTCAAAAAATGGTTG